>PVLA01004724.1:0-167653 GCA_004027455.1 Hydrochoerus hydrochaeris
TGGGTTAAAATATGACAAAAGTTAATGCCCTTCTAGATACAGACTTACTATGCTTTCCATTTAGAATTTTATCCTGGAACTCAGCCACCAGGTCTTTATTCCTATAGTAATAAGTCAAACAATGCTGTGAAAAGACATGCTGCTCCTATTCCCAAAGTAATTGATGTTCAGGAAGTGGTTTACCAATTTCCAATTGATACTCCATTTGCTAACAAAGCCCAACTTGTGCAGCACAGGAAATGTAGACAGCAACAAAACAGAAATAGTACAAAGATTTACATTGGCTTTGTACATGGAAAAGAATAACTGGTATTGCTGTTGTTAACACTGAAATATGAAGGAAACGTTTATGGGAAAAACTTGACAGAGCAGGAACCTAATACAGCATCTTTTGAGAACAAAACCAAAGGCAGAATAGATGTTTTTGAGGAGTTATGCAGCATATATGATGTCATTTTAAATACAAAGCTTTGGACAATGTATTTTACTCAATCCTAAACATGTGTAGTATACATAGTTTGACAGTGTTACAAAGAAAATACCAAGTGCAAAATATCATGCAGACATTTTCTTGAAAGTTAGGACCAGAGTTCATAAGAGATCATCTGCAGCAGAGGAAACCAAATTGTTTCTGCACAGGGAGCCATCGGAAAATACTGTGGAGCACACCAGTGAGCTGCCAGGAGAACAGGTAGCAGCAGCATCACAAAGACCGGCTGTGACAACAGGAAAACTAAAAAATGTCAACTGTGCTCTACAAGAAGGAAACAAAAAGAAAACTTATGTATTATCAGTGTATGTGATACTTCAGTAGAGAACACGCAGTTGTCACGTGTAAAGATAACTTTGTAACAGTAGAAGCAAAGTTTATTTCTGTGGTAGACTTTTTTTTGTGCTTACATGGAAGTTCACATAGCTTTTTTATGTTATGTTTCAGGTTTTGTAAGCAGCAAGCAGTTTATATGAACATGTTGATTTCTATTCTAATCACTCATTACCTATATGATATTTTATTTCATTGACATAAGTAAATGTTTATTGTACAATAAAGCAGAAAGTTCTTGTAAAAACAGGAAGATGTAAGAGCTGACAAGAATGGTCTGCCACGTCGGAAAGAAAAAGTACACACGTGCTGTCAATGTAAGTGACCTGTGTATGTGGTGCTTATAGTCATCATGTGTGAAGACAGCCCAGGAGGTGACTGTTGAAACAAAGATTATCTCTGTGGTAGACTTTTGTTTGTGTTAACATTGTCACTAATATAGATTTTTATTTCTGATGTTATCTCTTAAGTGTTGTAAGCAATTGTAAGCTGATACTAAAATGTGGATATTCTAACCACACAATATATAGTAAGAATTTAACTTTATCTTATTTATTTTTGTGTTTTGTTTAACTGCATATTGCATAATATACTAAAAACCTACTGCAAAACAACCAGACCAGTGAGATGTCAGTATATCCTACCAAAAGACCATGAAAGCAAAATACATGTGCTTTCAGTGTACTCAATACATGTGTATACAATGGGCTATTGTGTGAAGACACCCTCACTATGATAATTCACATAAAGACAATGTTTTTGTAGAATTCAATGGATACTTTATTTGTAGTTCAGGTAGCAATTTATACCCATTGTTACATTTTTTTATTTTGCACACCAAAAAATATTGATGCTGAAAATTTTGATGTTTTTTATAAACATTCACTAAATATTTAAAAATGCACTACCTTTTGTGATATTTTTCCTGTTAAGTAACACATTGTAAGAACTCCCTATTTAATATAATTAAACTCATAAAGTTAAAATTAATATTTCATCAATAGAAACATGCTAAGCATTAGAAATGATGCACACTGATTATATGATTTTATGACAAAAAGTGTGTCATGTTCCTATATATTACAAACTTGAACTATGAAAAATTCAACCAAAATGAAGAAAAGAAAAATAAATCAAGGTAACATTGCCTCAAGCTCTTATGGAAGTAATTCTGACAGTGAATTTGGCAAACACTTAAAGAAGGAAAAGCAAGTTGCTCTGAGAAACACTTGAGAAGAAGAAAAGACTCGCAATTCCTCGAGAGCACTGTCACCTTCAAGTGTAGCTGCAGCAGCAGAAATGATGACAGGTTTGAGAGTTGGGAAATGAGATATAACAATGTATGGGATTTAAGGGGAATGTTCCTACTGATGTTAGAGAACAATATAAATCTAGAAGGTGAAAGGAGTTTCAGAAAAAAAGATATTTATTTAAATCTGGAACTGTGGAGCCAGCAGAAGGAGACAGATTTCTGACATGGCTGAGGGAATAAGAAAACTATAAAATCTGTACCATGTGAAAGTACACTGTTCTAGTTAATTAACTCTGTCTTTTTTATTGTATTTTGTTTTCAAAATGTTGTTTTTGAAGCTCTTGCATATTTTGATTGCAGAACAATTTGTAAGATGAATCATTTAAATATGCATTATTAATAATATTCTGAGTGAAGTTAATTCTCAATTTTATTAAAGGTTGCTTTTGCCCATAACCTAATGTAAAATAAAAATCAAGCAAGTACAACTGCTGAACTCTTATTTCTATCTAGCTATGTTTTAACCATTCAAATATCATCTATTTTTGAGCAGAGTAATCAGGCCAAATCTTTATAAGAATACAGTGTTGGTGAGTACTTGATATCAGAAAAAAGGGAAAATTGCACCTTTAAAAATTCCATAATACTCATTAAAGTATCTTTTAAATATACTTTATATAAAATCTGGAATCTAAATTTGACACGGTTCGTTTAAACATCTAGTTGGCATATCATCATACAATTCCCATAGGCTTCTCTTCTTTCCTCCCCTTCATTTTTCTCTTGCTCCTGCCAACGCTTTAACAGGTAAAATACATTGTTAAATTGAAGTCTGTGGGAAACAAAGTAGTTTTTGTGTTGCCCATGATGTGGAGACTGTGATTTGCTGTCTTGAGGAATAAATTATGACAAAGCCCTAGAAAATGTGCGTATACTATTTTCTGCGACAGGTTGTTGCAACTTTATCTGGTAATAGCACTTAATCTATAAAATCACATTCACCAAATTAATCATTTGGTATTTACTGCCAGCATTTTCCCAATATTTTCTAGTATGTGTGTCATAACTTGAAAGAAAGATGCAATTGAAGTTGCTACCTGATTCACTTCATCCCGTCCCAGGGATATAACTCAGAGGCAGGACATCTGCCTGTCAAGTAGGAGGTTACAAGCTCCATATCTGACACCTGGAAAAAAAAGAAGATGGAGGGACCTCCCCAAAGCCACACAATCCATTGGTCCTCTCTGTGTTCTAATTTACCTCATTGACTTGTCTTCTAGTATTCATCTACATTAGAAAAAGTAAATGTTGAAGTGAATGGGGTGAGGAATCAATCACAACTCACATTTATTTCTCAGGTCTTTGAAGATACTAACCTCTGTAATTTTTCCAGTTATAGCAATGCTTTAGATTTGTTATTCATTAGGAAGACACCATATTTTAGTATTTTAACTATCTGTTTGGGAAAATTTTGCATATGCACTTGAATTATGGCAAAGTCAAATAACACATAATCATTACTTATTGATATAACGTCTTTCAGTTACTCTAGTAACTGAACACAGGAGTATTCTATGATTATTTTAATAACTCATAGATGTAGCCACACAATCTCTGAATACTCTGTTTCAGTACTTCACTGGGTAGTATTTTTTTCCCTTGAAAGGAACATGCATCCACTAAGAAAGCTTGAAAGAAGATTTTGATATTATTATCAGTGTAACACACTTCTGCAAAAAACATTCTTCATGAGTTCTTGCTCTATGAATTGACTGATGTCTGTGATTGGATATGTTAGTAAATTGCCTGTTTATATCAGTGTTTTGAAGAAAACATTTTCCTCTGAGTTTTTTCTGGTTGTTCAGCTAGGAGAAATGTGTGTGAATTGAATATTATTATCTATTGGCACTAATACACTAAACCTTAGAATTTATTTTCCTTCACTGAAATAAGTATGTTACAAATTACAAGCTTCACTAGAAGAACGAGATCATCTGTTACTTCCATAATCACTAGAAATATTTCAATTAATTTTGCTTGAAAAATTACACTTATTATTTTTGTGAAATATTACCTTAGGTAATTATTCTCATTTATTTTTCTGGTTTTTGTCAGCATAATGAATAAATTGCAACAATCCTATCAGTGTTTATGCCTTTCCATTTGTAGGTTTTTTTCAGTATTGAGGACTGAATACAAAGCCTACATATTAAGTTGTATTAACATCCCATTATATGTTTTTATTTTGAGCCAAGTTGTCCTTAATGTGCTAAGCTGCCTAAGGTAGTCTCAAACTTGGAATTTTCCAACCACAGTCTTCTGAAAGGCTGAGTTTAGAAGCATGTACCACAACATGGTTTGTCTTTTTAGTTGGCTCACTATATCATGGTACTATTATTATTTATTAACAAAGAGGTTATAAATACGGGCAATGATGGTTCAAGATGATGTCTTTTAAATACAGTTTAAATTAATCTTTGACATTTATGGTGAATAGTGCCTTAAACAACACACTAGTAATATAAGACACAAAATGAGGAATAACTTCTGTTGATAATGAATTAAGTATAAATTTGCTTTTTTGGAAAATTAAGAGGTTTATAAAATCTGTATATATCTGTAATCTTGTTGGTACCTGTCTTCCCCAAATTTCAATCAATGAATTGTTATACAATGCATCTATTAAGGATGTAAATCAGGTAATATTGGTATAACATTCTGCAAAATTAGAACCTATTTTGCTTTCAGTGTCAACTGACATTGAGATTCAAGAGAGAACTAATTTATTCAGGACAATCAAAGAATTTGCCATGGGAAAACCGAATCTTCACATCAACAAATAATAAATCTAAAATGTTATGCTACATGTTAAAACTACAGGGCTTAGTATCATCAAATACTAAGAAACAGATATATAAATAAAGATTCATTTTTCATCCCCATTCAACTGAATAATTTACCTTCCTTCCATAGATGAATTCTAGAAAATGACAGTGATCCTATCAGCTCAACTAGACAGCAACATCTATTGCATTTGTCTTTTAAGTTCTGGTCCATTTACTGAAGATAGTTGAGAAAATGCCAATACTAAATATCAAGTTATTGATACAGTGAATGCACTTTTATAGATTAAGAAGTGTCTCTGATTTCACTATGAATCAAACTAAGATTTAAAAATCACACACCTCAGTTTTCTTTCTTCCAGATCCTGAGTTTTGTTAAAAACAGCCTGCTCATGTTGTGGCATGTGCACTACTTGTATTTCTTAGGTTTATAGCATTGTTTTATGTTTGCTACAACTTATTTGAGGTAATACTTTACCTAAATTTCTTTCCAAATGACAATACCTGAAGTAATTAACTGTTAATATTCCACCTTTTCATGATCACTGCCTTAGACGTTTCACAATGAAATAACAAATTAATGGTGCCCCCCATTAAAGTTGTGTTTCATGCAAATACCATGGTACCAGACATATCAGCTATGACTGATGGGTTACACATGTCCGTAGTATTTCTACAAATCTTTTATTATCTCTTGATTTCAATTATTTTGTGAACTTTGTTTTTATCTAATTCAGGTTGAAAGATAAAGATAATGTTTCTCTCTAGAAAAATAAGACAAGATTGTTTCCCTGGCAAGATTTTAAAGGTGATTTCTACCAGAATGGCAAGAACTAGTAAGGATTCTGTTGGCCTCTTCAAAATATGTGTACCTGCTGTGTGGCAACATCCATGTGAGCCCTCTTGTCATATCCACATTGTGTGCTATGGAGCAAGAAGTAATAATGAATAAATCTTCTGTCAACTGATACAACTTGAGCAGCAGCATCTATTTTCTGAGCCTCAGAAGTCCAGAGTTCCTACCAGAAGCTGTGACACTGGCTGGCTAAGCTACGCCTTTTAGTTCTTGACAAATTTGTTACAGGATGTAATGTTGAGAGAGAGGTCACTTTCTTAAACTGGTTTCTCAAGGGTCTGCCATGGGTGAGGTTAGTGATTGGACCAACTCTCCAAACTCCTCTTGTGACTTTCTTGACCAAGAGTTGAAAAGAGACAATTCTTCTTTGCTTTTCCTTTTTTTTTTCTTTCTTTTAGCATTTTGCACCATTTACTCTTGTTATCAAAAATAGTTCAACACTTCTTGCAAAACAGAAAAAATAGTACAAAGTGGACACATAGATTGCATTTTCATCCTAAGGCCGTAGCTCACACTATCAGAATGAGAGATAAAGAAAAAAAATCCGGACAACAACAACAACATTGACAACAAATCTATCTGGCCACTTTCAGAGAAAATAACACCAGGGTACTCTACAAAACAGAAGGAGGTGTCATCAGCTCTCTTTCTGAAGGTTTCCGATTTCTTCTAACCTAACTATGTGGTTGAAACCAGCAGCAAAGAATGAAATTATAAAAAAGAGCAGAATTTTAGTTGCTATATTCCTTTATGTGATAGAACTTTGATCAACAACCTCTCAAATCTGGTACAAGGTTTTAGTTTTTACAAAAGAATAGAAGTTTGTTAAATTAGTCCACAAACAGCTCTCTGTCTTGTGTCTTTGAGAGTTTGAAAATTGTTCCTTCGATTTTTACTAGAAGAAAACTTCAAGAAACTGATTGTGTATGACTTGCACAGGACAAAAATACTCTGCTGAATATATAAAATACATTAGAGAGTCTTGGTTAATATCTGCTTACTTGGAAAAGAAGCTGGTGCAAAAATAAAGTAATATGAGCATTTAAAAACTAATTTTGTTCAGTTTTTCATATGGAAAGGGAGAAACCCTCTGAAGTACAAGGCATACCCTACATTTTTATGCAGTTTACTTCAAAGAAACATGGATGGTCTTCATGTGAATATTTGAGAACTACCCAATCATGGTTTTGACATGTTCTATAATGGGAAGTGTAATCATTATATAGAATTCATTCCTTATGGAGGAAATCTTTTGAAGTCTCTTGCCTCATTTTGAAGAAAGACATTTTCCCACCATATCAAAAATTATCACACAATATCTAAGAGGCTATGTTGAAAAATATAGCAAGTAAATACGTTGGGAACATTGCAGCCAAGAAAGTGGCATGGAATACAGAAATAAAGAGTGCCACTGAAATAACATCACACAAGGTTGCAGCACAGAGAAAACGGGACCTGTAAAAGGCCAAGACTTACTTGGAAGACGAGAAAACACTCTGCCTCTCCACTTCATATCCCCACATCACCAGGAATCCAGTATAATAGTGCTGGGTTGAAACTGAAAACAATCATATGTCACAGATATTTTTCAAGGATTCTGTTCATATAAAAGATGAACTCAAATGTTAAAACTGAAAAGTTACAAACACTTCAGTTATGGTTTTATCATAAACAAAAATGGACTAAGATGCCTAAATGATTTAAATTTACTTTTAGTTAACTTTTATGAAATATCTTCATCATTCTCACTTAACTGATGCTATGGTATGAGAGGGACATGATAAGAAACACAAACAATACATATGAAAATATGAATACTAGAATGTATACTCTGAACATTGATACAGTAGTGTAGAGAACAAGTTATTGCCTAAAATAGAACCCTTAAATCTCCCAAGACATTAAGTTTAGTTATGAATCTTGATTTTTAGAACAGTCCCAGAAGTCTTCTTCCAGAAGAAAACTTCCATTGCAGACATCTCAAACTGCTTTTAGAGCCTAAAACTTACATGAATGTTAGGTGTGACATCCTTTGCCAGTGACTCTCCCACAGATGAAGGGGAATTGCTCCAACTCCTGCATATTCCCTACTCACTTATCCATAGCCAGGCCACACACCTCCTAGCATCCTCATCATCTCACAGTGAGCCACAGAATGGGCTGACAATTGTACAGAAATGATGGTTTGAAGAACTACACACACTGGATTAACTGTTTTCAGTTCACAGTCCACGTCAAGTAACCGAATGAGAACCCTAGACTACAATGCCTCACATGGAAAGTGATGCTGGAGGCAACACTAACCTATAATCTGAATGATTATGTTAATCTTAGATGCTTCCCCTGGAAATTAAGGACTTTTTCTTTCCAATTATAGAAACACAAAATGCATAAGGTCAATCTATGTTGATTTCTCTGATAGCATACTTTAAAGTAGTTTCCTTTTAATACATATTTTGTTTTTAAAGAAACAGAGCTTTGGGGTAGAATATAAAATTGATGATCCTTTGGGAAATACTGTTCTTGAGTTTGGTATTCTCATGAGACTTCTTCATTATCTTTGGATATTGTCATTAAGCTTAGAGTATAGAAAGCATAAACATTCCAAAATATCAGGATTGATTGATTCTATGTGGTATTTTGGACAATCCATGAAAAAGTTGCAGCATGCAATGAAATAAATGATAGTAAATGGGAAATTCTTTTACTCTAACCTAATTGCGATTAGTGAGGGAATAAATCCATTTGCAAGAGTGCCCACATTTGTGAGATAAAAACAGCCAAAGTGTGTGACAGTAGAATGACAATTACTGAGAGGTGAAAGGAGTCTGTGTGCTCAAATCAGTGTTACAATAAGAGTTAAATACAAAGATCTATGGTTTTTTTTCTAGGTAACCTTGTGTGTATACCTTTATAGGGGACATACATGATACCTATATTTGTCTCAGATACATACTTGAATTCAAACTTTTTGGAGTATTATTCTTTAAGATAAAAATAATTAATATTTGTAAATATTAAAGACAGTATTTTCTGCTAGAAATATTATAACTTACATTTGTTGTCTTTTTCATTAAATAATTGCCCAATGACCTATTTTCCTCCATTTCTTAATTCTTTCAATGCTCTGATAGTTTGATATTCATCTTTGTATGTTTTCAACTTCTTTCTTTTTCACAAGAATATTTGACCTGGTGCAGGTAATTTTTAAAATCTTCATTAAAATGTTTTTTTTTCCTTCATCATCTTATTTTCCAGTAGTCATTTTAAAATCTTTAGATTGTTTTCAGTATTTGTCCTTTATCATTTAAAACTTCCAGTTACTCATGACTACAAAATAATTTTATTTGAAATTGTATTATTTTTGTGTCACAGAAAGATATTAAACTGCACTGTATTTGTGGAATATTATTTGCTTAAACCTAATATATATTTATATTTTGAGCATATTGCACATTTCAGTGATGATGAATTAGTAGTACCTGTGCCCCAGCAGTCTTTTTGTATCAATGAAAACTCTAAAAGTTTCATGTTCACTGGGTTATTTGTTTGTGTATATTATTCTTAGAGATATCAAAAAATAAGAAAATATTTAACCATCACTTTTGCTATTCATATTTGAAAAGGTATGTTAATAATTTATGATCATTGATTTTAAAGAGCATTTTAGGGAAATAGTAATTTAGTTCCATGTGACAGATGTAGAAATAATAATGTTAAAAGAAAAAGTGTTTATCTTGTAGATTTACTGTGAAAATTAATATTGAAATAAACTACTTAATGTTCTCAAATTCCTGAAGTTTCCTTTGGATATTCCTGAAAATAATTTGAAACAATTTCTGAATTATTAATATAAATAAAACACTGTTAAGTCACTATAAATTTATTCTTTTCAAATATCATTTTTCTGGTATATATGTGAGATCTCCCTGTATATCTTATATATAACTATATGTGTATATATAAACATGGATAACATATATATTTACAGACATAACTCCAAGTGAAAACAGAGAAGTGGATGAATAAAATACTTTTTAGAACATTATCCAGAAATACAAGCTATAAATTTTTCTATATGTGAAAATATAAAAAATTAAATATAACAAAATACTTTGGCAATTACATATCCTATTTCATGAACATTTTTCAGTAAATACATATGAGACAGTATTATTATTTTTTCATTATTTGGTTCTGGTTTTCCTAATGGGAGAAAAATATCTTTTTTTGTTTTTTATTTTTAAAAAACTCAGAAAAGAAAAACAAAAAGCAAAAAAGCAACAGCAAAAACACTCTACACAATAAAAACCTTTCAAAACAAGATGATAAGAATTTTAAAAGTTGCTAAGAGTTTAACAATGGTTGCTATATTGCATATAGTTATTTTCTAAGCAATTTGTTGGATTACCTGATATAGACTTGCAAAGTTCATATACTTGTATGAGTATGAAGTGTTCTTTTACAAGAACTAATACAATTAGTGGTATGGCCATATTAGCTATCTTATGTATATATATTCAAATTTATACCTTTTTCCTTTTCTTTTTCTTTTTTCTTCTGTTCTCTTATCCCAGTTATTTTTCTTCTTTGATCAGTTGCTTACCACTACAAAATATTTGTTGTAGATTTTGGATCTTTTTTGCACTTTGAGATTCTTACACAAAGGAGATGATATGGTATTTACACATGTGAGTTGGATTTATTTCACTTATGAGTATGGTCTCAAGTCACATCCATTGACCTCTAAAAGACTTGATGCAATCCTTCTTCATAGCTGAGTAGTACTCCTTTCTAAAAATACCACATCTTTTTTATCAGTTCCTTAGCTGCAGGGCATTTGGGCTGTTTTCAAGATTTAGCTATTACCAACCGTGCTGCTATAAACCTGGTTGCGCATATGTCACTGTGATATGATGTTTTCAGTTCTGGATAAATGATCAGAAGAGGGATAGATGAGTCAAATGGAAACTCTAATCCTAGCTTTTTGAGTAACCTTGATTTTCACAGTGATTGCACCAGTCTACACTCTCTCAAACAGTAGAGGAGAGTTCTTTTACTCCCACAGCCTCTCCAGCATTTGTTACTGGTTGATTTCTTGATCTTGGCCATTCTTTCTGGAGTGAGATGGAAACTCAGTGTTGTTTTAATTGGTATTCCTGTGATGACTGATGATGTTGAATATTTTTTTCATGTATTTATTTGCCATTTGTATTTCTTCAAGTGTATATCCATCTCATATGACCATTTTTGATTGGGTCTTTAAATTTTGGGGGCCTGATTTTCTTAAAAAAAATCATTATATGTTCTAAATAGAAGTCTCAGGGACAGGTGGCTAAGATATTTTCCCAATTCATAGGTTTTCTTTTCCCTCATTGAAGATTTTTTAGGACATGCAAAACTTTTTAACAAGGCAAGATAATTGTTGTTGATTCTGGCAACCACCTAAGTCTTCAAGATTTGTACCTAGTATGTTTTCCAGCAGATTTAATGCTTCTGTGTTAATATTTAGACCTTGATTCATTTTGACTGTAGTCTAGTGCATGGAGATAGCTATGGGTCTAGTTTTACTTTTTAGCATATGGAAAGGCAATTTTACATGCATCCCTTGTTAAAGAGGGTATCTTTTTTCCATTGAACATGTTTGGCCCCTTTGTTGAAGAGAAGGTGACTGAGTATGCTTATAGCTGTAGAGGTATCTTCTAATCTATTCCATTGATCTTTGGGTCTGTTTTTATTGCAGTACCATGCTGATTTTATCACAGTAGCTTTGTAGTATAATTTTAAGTCAGAGACTGTGATGCCTCCTTCCTTGCCTTTTTTTGTACAGAATTGGCTTTGTTATTGATGTCACATGAATTTTAGGAATGATTTCTTTAGATCTGAGTGTTATGTTAATGGTATTTTGTTTGGCATTGTATTAAATCTTTATAATTATTTTAGGAGAATGGCCATTTTCACAATGTTTGTTCTTCCTATCCAGGTGTAAGGGACATCTTTCCATTTTCTGAGATTCTCTTCCATAACTTTTTTCAGAGTACTGCAATTTTCACTGTATAGGTCTTTTACTTCTTAGTTACTTTCATTCCTAAGTATTCCACTTTTTTGAATGCTTGTGAAGAACATTTCTTCCCTTTTTTCTTTCCCAGTAAATATATTGTGTGTGTACTGTAATACTACTGATTTTTGCATGTTGACATTGTATCCAGCTACATTATTGAATTTGGTTATTAACTTTAGGAGTCTTTGGGGAGACTTTGTGAACTTCCATGTAGTGTATCATGTCATCTGCTAATAATGCTAAGTTAACTTCTTCCTTTTCTATCATTATTCCTTTTATTTCTCTCTCTTGTCTTACTGCTCTGGCTATTGTTTCCAGAACTACATTGAATAGGTGAAGTGATAATGGTAATCCTTGTCTTGTTCTTGATTTGATTTTATGTTACAAGTTTTCAGGTTTGTCCCTTTAGTCAGATTTTGGCTGTTGGTTTATTTTATATGTTTTTTTATCAGGTTGAGGTAAAGACCATCTATTTTAATTTTTCATAGAGTTTTTACAGTAAGTGTTGGATTTTGTCAAAAGCTTTTTCTGCATTTGTTGAGATAATCATGTGATTCATGTCTTTGATATTGTTGATATGGTATATTACATTTATTTACTCCCATATGTTGAACCATCCTTGCATTCCTGAGATAAATGCCACTTAATATTGTATAATCTTATTGATTTGCTACATTCCATTTACCAGTATTTTATTGAGGATTTTTGTATCTATGTTCATTAGGAAGGCTGTCCTCTAATTTTCTTTTTTGGTTGTGACTTTCTCTGGTTTTGGTATCAGGGTAATTTTTGCTTTCAGTAATGAGTTAGGGAGACTTGCTTCTCTTTCATGTTCATTAAAGAGTCTGAGGAGTGTGGCATAGATTCTTGCCTAAATTTCTTGTAGAATTCAGTTTTGAATCTATCAGGATCTTGGCTTTTCTTTGTTGGTAAGGTTATAATTATATTTTCAACTTCATTATTTAAAATTGTGTTATTCAGCAGATTTACATCTTCCTGATCCAGCTTTGGTAATTCACATGTTTCTAGGTATCTGTGCATTTCATTTTTGCTAAAGAAACTTTCAGATGAAAAGGTTTTTAAAGTAGGTATTATGATCTTCTGTACTTCCACAGGGTCTATTGTGATTTCAGCTTTTTCCTTTATTATTTTTTGGATTTGAGTATTTTCTTTTCTTTTTGTTTTTTGATACATTTCACTAGGGACTTACCACTTTTATTTATTTTATCAGTGAACCCATGGTTCAATTCATTAATTCTTTGTATCGTTTTTTTAGTTTCAATTTCATTGATTTCTTGTCTGATCTTTATAATTTCCTCCCTTCTTTGTTCTTTGGGCTTGACTTGCTCTTTTTTTTCAAGAAATTTGAAGTAGGGCATTAGTTTTTTTGTTTATTTGTTTGTTTTCATTCATTTTCCTGATCCTGGAATTTACCAGTTTAAATTTCCCACTGAGGACTGCTTTCTTTGTGTCCCACAGGTTTCAGTATGTTGTATTTGCATTTTCCTTCAATTGTACATATTTTTCAATCTCTTCTGTGACCCATTGGTTGTTTAGGAGAATTATTATTAATTTCTGTGTGTTTATGGGATTCTTGTGGGTTTTTGTAATTAATTTCCAATTTTATTGCTATATGGTCAGATAATATCCATGGGATTATTTTATTCTCTTGCATTTGCTTAAGCATGTTCTGTAGGCTAGTGTATGCTGTATTTTAGGGAATAACCCATGTGCGGCTGAGAGGAATATGTATTCTATGTTGTTGGGTATAAAACCATATACACATCACAAGTTTTATTCAATTTTGTTATTTCTTTGCTGTTTTTTTGTTTGGTTGATCTATCTCTTTGTGACAATATGGAGTTATTGTCCCTAATTATAACAATATTATTGTTTATGTCATGTGGCATGTTTATTAAGATTTGTGTTCCATAGTTGTGTTCTCCCATATTAGGTATGTGTATATTTATGACTGTAACCACTTCCTCTGGAAGTTTTCTTCTAGCAAGTCTATAATGACCTTCTTTATCTCTCTTGTTAATACTTGATTTGAAGTTCACATTGTCTGAAAAAGAACAATTACCTCTACTTTTTTCTGAGTTCCTGTTGCATGGAGTATTGTTCTCATTCCTTGGACTTTTAGTCTATGAATTTCCTTTGGAGCTGTATGTGTGTCTTGTATACAACATCCATTTGGATTTTATTTCTTAATCCACTCTGCCCATCTGTTTCTATTTACTGGGGAGTTGAAGCCATTTACTGTTATGTATTAACTTATTTAGCCATTTTTTTGTTTATTCTCTACTTTTTCTCTCTGTTTAATTGTTTGCCCTGCCTAGTGGTTTCCTTCTGTTGTTGTTCTTGGAACTGTAGTCATCTTTATCTCTTTGTAAATTATCTTTTATTATTCTTTTCAGTTTTGGTTTGATGGTCATGCATTTCTTCTGTTGTACTTTGTCATGGAAGTATCTTATTTCTCCAGCAATTTTCAAAGATAATTTTGTGGGGTACATGAATCTGGGTTGGAAGTGGTTTTCTTTCAGGGTTTGAAATACTTCACTCAAAGCAATTCTGAACTTGAAAATTAGTGTTGAGACATCTGCCAAGATTCTGATGAGCTTTCCTTTATAGGTGATCTGTTCCTTTTCTGTGACAGCTTTTCGTATTCTGTTCTGCTGAACTTCTGTGACTTAATTATTATATGTTTGGGTGAAGATGTATATTGGTTGTAGCTAATGGGTTTCTATATGCCTCAGTTATCTGCATATCAGTTTCTTTTTCCACTCGAGAAATTTTCTGCTATTATTTCTGTAAATAGTCTTCTTTTGTCATTTGTGTTGAGCCCTGCTTTTTCATATCATATCAGTCTTATATTGTTTTTCTTTTTGTGCTCCTGCAGCTGTTGAATTATTGTTTCCTGGTCCCTTGTTATTTTAAGAGAACTTTGTTTTCATGATTGTAAGCTTCCATCCTGTCTTCTAAGTCTGAGAGTTTATCTGCAGCTTCATTTAAGCAGTTTTGCCAGTTTTCATTGGACATTTTAATTTATTGGGCATCCCTCCGAATCTATGTCATACATTTTAATTCTCTTATATTGTTTATTCAAGGTTTCCATATTTTTCTTATGTTCTTTTTTTTATTTACATCCTCTATACTCAACATTTCCTTCAAAATGTTTGTCATTTCTTTTTTTATCTGAGAGATTATTTCTGATCTGATTTCTTCTATAGCTTCATGGAGTTGTTCCTTTACTTCAGTTGCTATTACTTCAGAAAGCTCAGTTGTTCAATTTTCAATGCCTATCTTTTCAGTGTGCCCTGGATTTGTTCTCATTGGGCTTGAGGACTGAGAATACATCTTGCTCTTTTTCTTTGTCATTTTCTCTGAGACCTGTGCAGCTGGCCAGGAACCTTCCAATAGATTGCACTGGGCCATAAGAGTGCACAGAGTATTGATCCTCTGATGCCTACATAGATAGCCAGAGTACACCCCCAAACTATGGTTCCAGTGCCTTGCTCAGTGATGGGCAGAGGCTAAAATCTCCAGAACCTGTTGGCTAGGCTATCATTTTCTAATGGATGGCTCTTTGGCTCTGAGATGGGCAGAGCTTGGAACCACCAGGACCTGTATGGCTAGCAGGGATGCATCCCCAGAGCATGGCAAGAGGGACATGAACCTTGTTGAGTAAAGTTCAGAACATCCAGGACCCATGCAGCTAGTGGAGGCCCACCCCTGGATTGTGGCACTAGGGATTTGCACCTGGCTGTGTGGAGTTTAGGACTTCCAGGACCCACCTGACTAGCCAGGGCACATGCCCAAACTATGGTGCATCTGGTTATGCAGAGTTCAGAATCTCTGTGACCCATGAGCTACCTTGCGCAAGCTCCCAGAATATGGAGCTGAGGCCCTGCCCTGGCTGGACAGAGTTCAGAACCTTTGGGATCCACATACCTAGCTGAGACACAACCCCAAACCATAGCACTGGGGCCTTGGATGTGATGGGCTGAGTTCAAAATCTCCAGGACCCATTACTTAGGCTGGTCAGTCCCAGATGGATATCTCTGGGATTGTGGGCTGGGCAGGCTTGGTACCTCTGGGATCTGTGCAGTTCGGTATGTGTTCCAACAATGGATAATGTGGGATGCTGGGATAGGAAGATCTCAGAGCTTCTCTGTAACAAGCAAAGATGCTCCACCAAAGTATGGCATTGGGTCTTCATACACAACTGGGCATAGTTTATAACCTCCAGTAGCTGGAGAGCTAGCCAGATATATCCCTGGAGTGTGGTGCTGGGGCCTTGTGCCTGGCTTGTCCAAGAGAAAATATTTTTTAAAAAATTAATACTTGATGGGAGAGAATAAAATAAACCCAAAAGAAATTATGTACAGGAGAAAGTTACACATTTCTTTAGAGTTGAATTAAAATATGATTTTAAGTAAAAGAGTTAAGCATTTGATTATATCTTTTCTTGTCATATATATATATATATATATATATATGCTTTATTCATTTTGTTAAGGTATATCTAATAATCCTAGAGCATTCTCTATTTTAGAAATATTCTAAGATTGTAAAGTGAAAAAAGGTTATGCAGCATTACAAGACAATATAATAAAAGTAAAGGCTTCCTGGAGATTGACTTGTTCTGATTCTGTTAAGTGTGAGAATCAGTTTGATTAAAACCTACTGCTCATGTGAAATCTCCTCTTTTAACTCTCATGGAATTATTCTGAAAGAGTTGGTATATTACCAAGTTTGTCTTGGGATCAATGAGAACACAGTTCAAGTATTATTTTTTAAGAATTCTGTTTGTCATCAAGGCAGTTAGTTCTGCATGCTACTTCATTCATTCACTGAATAATTTTTCAGTAACAATGTGGCATTTGTTATGCAAATATGATTCTGAATTCCATGTTAATTTATAACTAATACTAATGATTTTTAACCATTCCTTCAAAATAAATTCTAAAAGATGCACACTTCCCACTCTGATTATGTCTAGAGATGTGGTTTGTTGACTCATTAAATTGATTTTCTGAACTGGAATAAAATATCTAGGGTTAAAAAATGTTATTTTTTTTCAAAAACAACACTTTTAGATGTTCATATTTTTTCTCAAGATACAAAATTCAATTTTTGGTCACTAAACAACAGTGTAAAATTCTTTTTTCCTCTAAATAAAATTTTTTATTTTGAAATTATGTAATGGAAAAAAATTTGCAAAATTTTGTCAAATCAACAGTGAAGCAGAAATATTAACAGTAGCCTAAGATTAGACTCTTTAAAAGGTATAGGTTGGGCTGGGGATTTAGCTCAGTGGCACTGCACCTGCTTGGCAAGCAAAAGGTCATGAGTCTGATTCCTGGTATCAAAAAAATATTAAAATTAAAAAAATAAGAGTTATAATTTATGATTAATTAAAAATTCCTGGTAAAATGTGAAATCTTTCTGTGAATCATTTAAAACATAATTTCCTATATTTTAAAATATATTTCCTATCCTAACTGGTTTATTCTCAAGTATACCCAATTCCCTGTACACAGATATTGGAATATCTGTATATTTCTTCCTTTTTTCCCAAGAAGTTTGGTTATACATTGAAAACTTTGGTTGCAAATGTCTTATTTTCTTCATTTATATAGATTATTTTTCAAATATTTAGTCAAAATATTAATTACTAAAAGCAGATTTGGGTTTTCTAGTGTGAGTAAATAATTCCAAAATATTTTGGTATTTGTTTTGATGATGTTGAACTCACAACATTAGGAAAAATGTGTACTTTTTTTTCAATAAAAAATTACATTACAGATGGTTTTGCAAAACCATCTGTAATGTACCAAGATATAGGTACATTAGTGGCCTTATAGTGCCAAATAGTAAACTTTCCAGATATGTACCCAATTATATGTGGAATACTGTATATGATAGTAATGGCAAATTATAAGGATGAAATGAACATTTATAATAATTACTAAGAAATCAACAAAGGCCTCAGACTGCCACTGCTGGGCCCACCCCTTGGCTGAGAACACCTGGGAAGCCTTGGCATGCCTGGGTGGCTTCAGACTGCCACTGCTGTGCCCATCCCTCAGCTGGGAACACCTAGGATGTTCCCTGCATGGCTGGGTCACCTCAGATGGTCGATGTGGGCCTGTCCTTCAGCCAGGAGTACCAGGGAAACACCAGCAGGCCAGGGTCTCTTTGAACCACCACCACTGGTCCACCCCTTGGGGAACCCCCCTACCTCCCAAACCTAGTACTGCAATTGATCATTGGATCCAACCCTCTACTCCAGAGCCTTGGACTACAGTGGATTACTGTGCTGGCTGGATGGGAGACTCAGGAAATCCTCGGCCAAGCAGAAGACCTCAGCAGGATCCAGTCAGTGTGGAAGTTTACCCTTAAAATAGAGGTCTGTTGTGGGTAAATAGGAGGGAAGTGAAATTCCCTCCAACTATAAGACCTTGGGAACCTGGCAACAGAGTGGATAATCCCCTCCTCCACTAGAGAACATCAGACGGGTTGAGGGGTATGCCAATAAAGCCCCTCTCAACTTGGAGAAAATTAAAAGACCTTATGAGGACCCCAGTGACACAGTAGGGCCTCAGCTGACACAAACACTATAGACAGGGAAATCTTGTGACTTGCAACAACCTGAAGACATAGCAAAGCAGGAACTAAGAGTTGACCTATATCAATACTTCTAGAATAGTTAGCCCAGAAAAAATGTAGGACTCACCCAACAGGCCCTATAGGAGGAATTCAGCTGACTGGGTCTCCTCTTCTTTGAGGCAGCCAGCAATAGGAAAAACATCAACCACACAGTAGGACCATAAAATTCATACTATGGACAGTTGAGACTATTGGGATTGAAAGACCAAATATTTATCCAAAAGGAGAAAATGACAAAATGAAAAGGCAAAATGCAATCTCAAATACCTAATCCATCAAGAGTGAGTACAGGCAAAATTGAAATAGAGGACTTTAAAAGTCATACACCAGAAATCTCTGAAAAGATAGCAAATAAAGTCAAGAAACAAATACATGAGGCTATAGAGAAAATCAAATTAGAAATAATGTCTTACATAAAAATAGAAATAACAACCTTAGAAAATGTGTTGCGCAACATAACTAGAGAAGAAATAGATAAAAAATATAGAATTGGAAACTGATTGAAACTTTGAATGCACAATGCAGAAAACAAGCAGAATCCATGACACAAATACAAAGAGATATCCAAGAAACCAAAAATTGTATTGAAAGCTGGAAAAACCATTTGAATGAAGCTGAGGATAGAATTTCAGACTCTGAGGACAGGATTGCAGATAGTGATCATGAAAGGGTAAAACTTATAAAACAAACAAAACAGCATGAAATAATGACCCAGCAGCTTTGTGATGATGCCAAGAAAAGCAGTATAAGACTAATATATATCAGTGAAGATATAGCAGTCAATGCAAATGACATAACTAAACTATTCACAGAAGTAATGGCACAAAATTTTCCACACATGCAGAAAAAAATCTCATATACAAATAAGTGAGCCATATAGAACACCAGTCACAACCAACAAAATTCTACATTTAGTCACAAAATAATTAAGATCTCAGACATACAGCATAAAAACAGAATACTAAAAGCTGTTAGAGAAAGGAAACAACTCATCTATCAAGGAAAGCCCATTAGAATCAGAGCAGACTTTTCAGCACAGACCTTCAAGTTAAGATGAGCTTGGAGTGAAGTATTTTGAGCCCTGAAAGAAAACAACTCTCAACTTAGAATGATGTACCCAGGAAACTGTCTTTCAAATTTAATGGAGAAACAAGATACTTCCATGACAAAGAACAACTGAAAAAATTCATGTCCACCAAACCAACACTATAAAGACTACTGAAAGATATGCTAGATAGAGATAAAAATGACCACAATCTTCAGAAAAAGAACAGAAAGAAACCACCAGGCTGGACAAGAAATTAAACAAGGGAGAAAAACAAGAAACCAACAATAGGAACAAAACATGGCAAAGTCAAGCCATACATATCCACAAATGTAAATGGGCTCAATTCACCTATCAAAAGAAACAGGTTGAAAGAATGGATCAAAAAACAGGATATAACAATATGCTGTATACAAGAAACACATCTGACTCAAAAAGAAACTCATAGATTAAAAGGTGAAGGATGGAAACAGTATACCATGCAACAGGAACCCAGAAAAAACCAGGGGTAGCTATTCTGTTTGGAAACAAAATGAACTTCAAACCTGAAAGAATTAAAAGAGATAAAGGCCACTACATACTTGTAAGTGGAAAACTACAGGAAGAAGTACTAACAATTATAAATATATATGCACCAAATACAGGAGCACCCAACTATATAAGACAAACACTAATGGATATGAAAAGCCAAATACACAAGAACACAATTGTAATAGGAGACCTTAATACCCCACTGTCACCAAGAGATAGATCAACTAGACAAAAAGTCAGTAAAGAAATAACAGAACTAAATCATTTCTGTGAACAAATGGACTTAGTGGATGTCAACAGAGTGTTAAAAGAGTGTCCAACCCAACCACATCAGAATATACCTTCTTCTCAGCTACACATAGGACATTCTCAAAGTAAACCATATATTATTAACTCATAAAGCATTCTTAACTTAATGCAAAGGGAGTGAAATTATCCCAAGCATAGGATCTGAACATAGTGCACTAAAATGGGAAATCAATAGCAAAAAACCTGCATGATTAAATGGAAATTAAATAATAATCTTCTGAATAACTAGTTGGTTATAGAGGAAATTAAAGAAGAAATAATAAATACCTACAATACAATGAAAATGCATATACAACATACTGTAATCTATGGCATGCAATGATAGCAGTCCTAAGAGGAAAATACATTGCAATAAATAGTCACATCAAGAAAATGGAACAAACACAAATGACGTAATGCCACATCTCAAGCTTCTAGAAAATGAAGAGCATGTCAAACCCAAAGCTCATAGAAGAGAGGAAATTGTAAAGATTAGAGCAGAAATTAATACCAAAATCAGAGAAAGTCCCAGCCAAAAAGGATAACTGTAGACCAATCTCACTAATGAATATTGATACAAATATTCTCAATAAAATATTGGCAAATAGAATGCAGCAGATCATCAAAAGATTATACATCATGACTAAGTAGGATATATTCCAGGAATGCAGGGATGGTTCAACATACACAAATTAATAAATGTAATACACATCATCAGAGCCAAAAATAAAAATCACATGATGATCTCAACAGACACAGAAAATGCTTTTGATAAAGTCCAATACTGCTTCATGATAAAAACCTTAAAGAAACTTGGAACACACAATTTTTACCTTAATATCATAAAGGCCATCTATGACAAACCAACAGCCAGCATTATACTAAATGGACTAAAACTGAAAGCCTTCATTCTAAAATCAGGATCAAGACAAGGATGTTCACTATCACCACTCCTATTCAACATAGTTCTAGAAATATTGGCCAGAGCAATCAGAAAAGAGGGAGAAATAAAAGGAACAAAAATACAAAAAGAAGTCAAATTATCACTATTTGAAGCTGACATGATACTCTACATAGAACACACCAAAAACTCCATTAAAAGACTACTAGAGGCAATAAATCCAGAAGCATAGCTGGATACAAAGTCAACATGCAAAAATCAATAGCATTACTATACACAACAAAAAACTCTATGAGAGAGAAATTAAGCATCTAAATAAATGAAATACCTAGGAATCAACCTAATCAAGAATGTAAAAGATCTATATGCTGAAAATTATAATGCTCTAAAAAGGAGATTGAAGAGGATATTAGAAAATGGAAGGATATTCCTTGCTCTTGGTTAGGGAGAACCAACATTGTGAAAATCACCATACTCCTAAAAATGCTATACAGATTCATTGCAATCCCAATCAAAATACCATTAGCATACCTTACAGTTCTAGAAAAAATATTCCTAAAATTCATCCAGAAACAGAAGAATCCTAGCATAGCAAAGGTAATTCTGGACAAGAAAGGCAAACAGGACGCATCTCAATTCCTGACTTCAAACTATACTACAAAGCCACAGTGATAAAATCAGCATAGTACTGGCAAAGAAATAGACCTGAGGATCAATGGAACAGATTAGTAGAGGAAAATACTACTCCAAAGACACTCAGCCACCCTTATATTTGACAAAGGAGCTAAGCATGTTCACTGGAAAAAAAAAAAACAGCTTCTTTAATAAATGGTGTTGGAAAAATTGGCTTTCTATATGCAGCAGACAGAAAATAGACCTGTGCCTATCAACATATTCTAAACTAAAGTCTAAATGGATCAAGGATCTAAATATTAAAACAGAAACACTAAATCTACTGTAAGACAAGGTAGGTAATAGACAAGGAGACATAGGGGTAGAAAGAAAATTCATGAATAAAATGCAAACTGCACAGGAGATACTTCAAAATATCAACAACTGGGATCTCATATTACTAAAAATTTTCTGCACTTCAAAAGAAATCACTAACAAAGTGAAAAGAAAACCTACAAAATGGGAAAAAATTTTAGCCAAAAATCCCTCAGACAAAGGACTTACATCCAGAATACATAAAGAATTGAAAAACACCAAGCCTCCCAAATTCAAAGACCCTTTCCAAAAATGGGCATCAGGGATGAATACATAGTTCTCAGATGAAGATATACAAATAGAAAATAAATATAAGAAGAAATGTTCACCATGACTGGTCATTCATGAAATGCAAATTAAAACAGCATTGAGATTTCATCTCACCCCAGAAAGAATATCTGCCATTAAGAAAACAACTGATAACAAAAGTTGGTGAGGATGTGGGGAAAAAGACACACTTCTCCGCTGTTGGTGGGAGTGAAGATTCATGCAACCACTGTGGAAATCAGTGTGGAGATTCCTTAAAAAACTAGAATTGGAAGTTCCATTCAATCCAGCTATTCCCCTCCTTGTTATTTTCCCAGAAAAATTGAAAAGGTCATGTCCCAGTGATATATGTGCACCCATGTTTTAGCAGCAAAATTTGTAAATCTAAATCTTGGAAACAACCAAAATGTCCATCAACTACAGAGTGGATGAAAATAATGTGGAATACTCTTCATCTATAAAAAAGGATGATCTTGAGGCCTTTTTAGGTAAATGGAGGCAACTTGAGACTATCCTTATTAGTGAAATAAGACACACATTAGTACATATTATCTTGTCTCTCTAGTGTAAAGAATAAGAACTGACAGAGTAATAACATCCAAAAAGTATAACAGATATAAAAGCTTAATAGATATAATAGATACTGTAAAAGTGAAAGGGAAGGAAACTGCTTTAAAGGATATAACAGAATGTAAAGTATGTAAGATCAATGATCATATTACTAAATTTCTGTTAAATCATCGAACAGAAGAGTTTGCAATATCAATGTTTGAGTGTCTAGCTACTTTTTATGTTTTGATTTTGTAATTTCAAAAACTATTTTTAAGTTGACAATATGTAATGTATCAACTAGAGATTTTATGATGCTAAATTTTTTTTGAATTCTGTATTCTACTTTTTTTCTTGTTTTTTTTTCTATTTTGTTTTTTTAAATTTTCTTTTGTTTCTTTAAATAAAATTAAAAAATAAAAAATTGGCAAAAAATTCAGAACAAACTTTAAGAGCTTTTTTATGACATATGCAAAATACTATAATTTGCTTAGGAATCTAAAGCTAAAATGAAACAAAACAATATTAAAAGGAATTATGGGGAAACATCTTTTTTAACTGCATACAAGGAAAGGATTCTAAATTTTGCCAAAAATCGAAGCATAGAAAAACAAAACAAATGAAACAAACAAACAAACACAAAAACAGCAAAAAGGGTAGCTAATTTTGAACACACGAAAATCAGAAAGTGCTGAAAAAAGTTCACTAACAAATTTCGTAAATCACTGTTAAACTAAGACAAAATATATATTTTGAATCATTTAGAACAGTTATGAAAAAATATGAAATTCTACAATACATGTTTGATTATAAATGAGACCTGTGAAACTTTTTGTAATTAGAAGATAGAATAAATTGTTTTGTATCTTTAAAAAATGGTATTACTGACACATGAACATTTCAAATGTGTGAATAAATGGGAAAAAATTCTAAAAATTGAATGAGTGTTGTAGACAATCCAGAAATGTAAATTGATGTTGTTAACCTTTCAGTTCATGATAGAATGCTCAACTTCACACATACGGTAATTAAAACAAAACAATTCACATTTATCACAGGTTATGCTTGAGATAGCCAACATTATTTTTAAATACAAAATCCACTTTTGTTTTAGAGGTTGTTAAGAAAAAGGAAGGCTGCTACATTCTTGGCAGGAATTGCTGGAGTACACATACAGAACATTTTAGTAATAGTTAACAAAATAATTATAGGGTTTATTTCAATTTGGTAATTTCAACTTTAACCATTCATCTATATGGTACCTTGAGCATTATAAAAATGTTTCATAAATATGTATTATCAAGATACATATGCATGATATTATTCATTGGTACACTTTTTAACTATCTAAACTGGAAATAATCTATTAGTGGACATTTTAAAGAATGATTACACCTTTTTGCTGGAATTGCAATACTTTAGAAATAGCTAACATGACAACCACTAAGTAAAGACATGAAAAATCTGGTGAATGTTCTTTAGGCCATTCAGAAATCATGGAATTGTTCCTTGGGTCACTTATATGTGAATCAACTTAAATGGTGTTATTACATAAATGTCACCATAGCATTACTGAGTGAGTTCACAATTTCACCAAGGATGGTGTTGGTGTTGTTGCAAATAAGAAAGTCAAAGACAAGATATTTGCCAAGAAAATTAATGTGCATACTGAGGATACTGAACATTCTGAGAGATAACTTCCTGAAACACATCAAGGAAAATGATCTGAAAAAGAACAAAAGCAAAGAGAATGATCTCTGGGTTCAACTGAAGCCCCAGCCTGCCCATGTGGAGAAGCACATTAAGTGAGACCAAGGAGACCTAGACTGAGCTGCTAACCCTGTTTCCTATGAGCCTGTGGCATAAACGGGGGATGCTGCTCTGCTGTTCAGCACCTACTTAGCAGCTAAGTGTTCTGGGAACTACTTAAAAATTTAAGAAAAGCATCCCAGATTATAACCCCGGTTTTATTAATTGAACAAGTGTATGGTGGCCCTTTCCTCAAAGAAACAAACACTTGTAGTGGATTCTCATTGCACCTTCTTAGTTGTGCCAGGTATTTACCCTTCAGTGTTTTTCTTGCTGAAAGATGTGAGGTATTATGCATGTGCTACAGTTAGTTTGAGATCACTGGGGCTATAGCAGGGTTTTTCTGTCTTAGGCTTTCCCTTTTGATGTTTGCTTAAAATATTCTTCCTTCTATCATCATCTAAATCCTGAATTATTTTTACATGACTATGAAAGGTAGATATGTAGCAGGCAATCCAATAATGCAGCATCCTCTACTGGGCTGTCTGAAATCATGATTTTCTAATTAATTAGGCTTATTGGTATATTTTAGATATATAATGATGATCACATTATGGGGAATAATTACCTCTACATAATATATCTTGATTCTTTTTTTCTCCTATTCTCTTTCCCTCCATCGAACCTCTCTTCCATCCGTTTACCAAAACTTTGATTCCATATTTTCCTTCTCCTCTTCTTTGTTTTGCTTTTTTTTAACTTTCATTTCCCACATCTCCTTCCCTATTCCCTTGCCTATCTCAACATTTTTTCCCTTTTTGACTACATCTGTTATTCATTTTAGTCCCTATTTTCACTTTCAGTTTCTCACCCGAAAGAAACTATGCAGCATTTACACCTGCAAGTTTGATTTATTCCACTTAAGAGTGTGGTCTCAAAGTGCCTCCTACCTAGAGATGTCTCACTTATATTTCTAGTTCTGTCTGAGCACTCTCCATTATAAAAAAAAAAAAAAACAGTCTGGAGACATGGCTCAGCTGCACAGCTCCTGCATGGCAAGGACAAAGTCCTGAGTTCGATTCCCAGTACAAAAAAAAAAAACCCACAAAATACAAAAAACAAAAACAACAACAAAGACAATAACAACAACAAAACAACCACATCTTCTTTATCCATTCATTAATTAAAGGATATTTGATCTGCTTCTAAGATTTAGCTATTCTAAACTGTCCTGTTATAAACATTGGTATACATATATCACTATAGTATGATACTTTTAATTCTTTGGAGGTTGAGTGTGTCTGCACTGAAAACACACCTGGAACATAAATTTAAAAATCCCTTAGAAATGATGCTCTTGGATCTCATTTAACCTGAGAATTCTTTGTTTATTTAGATCTTTTCCCAGAAGACACAGAAGGTCTACATCTTGAGCAATCTAAGAATTAATTGTCATATTGCATTGTATGTCCCGCTGAGCAAAGTTTACAATGCCTTAGATAAAAGAATTGCAATATCTCATAGAAAAGAGGGTGAATTGATAAACTTTCTTAATAGTATGCAATAAATAAGACCACATAATTTTTATGAGCAAAAATAAATTCAGTCATATACTTTAGTGTATGAAGAATGGACATGATTATTCACTGTTTACCAGGATGGTAAGCCAGGTATTGAACTTCAGAGGGTTTGCCTGTGTCTGTGTATAAAATTTGTTAAAGAAAGCTGTTTAATTATGAAATGTTAGTGTTTTTGCTACTTTTTACATTTTATTTGTAGACAATGTTGAATGCTTATGAAAAACATATGAGAATATTTTAAGCCTGTAAAATGTTATTAAGGTTAAGTGATATTGCATTAAATAAAATTAAATATAATTCTTTTAATTGTGCCATATTCATACTATCCCATACTGTGATTTGTGTTGCTTTCTCTTAGAGTGCACGATGTTGGAATAGATGATACAAGTGATGGTTAAAGCAGGACAGATCAGCAGTTGACTTGAAGACCTCTATTTAAATATATAATTAAACATTTTTACTAGGTTTCTGTGATTTCTATAGTGAAAAACATTTTATTGTTTCAAATCATCTGAGCATACAAAATAACTCCAGATATTTGGGCACTGTTCTTTCCAATAGTATATAGTTTTAGCAGAATGACCAAGTAGGAGATATCTAAAGGTTTTTGTCAATCAGGTCATGTTTGTGTCACTATTGTTTTTCAACTTATACTACTTCATTTGCTTTGTATGTCTTTTCTAGTGTCCTCAAATCCATTGTTCTTTTGATGTTTATGTATTTATTTAGAATGTGTATGTTTTAAAAAACAATTTAAGATATTGGAAATGATTTTGTTAAACCCTCAATTTGTATCACATGCTCTTAAACAGTGTCAACTTAAAGTGGATTTTATTACTTCTTTTGGTGATTATTATGGTCAGGGGTTGTTCAGAGAATAATTAGAATCAGGACATGGAGTTTAAAGTATTATTTTAGGATGGTCACACAGAGTGAACACAAGAAAATGCAAGAAATCTATCCACATCACTAAAGACATAGAATATTTAGCCAAGGGCCTGAATCCCACAGCAATGTCCCACATGAGTTCAGATGAAGATCCAGTGTTCCCACGACAATGCCTCCCATGAGTCCAACTGGAGGTCTACATCCCACAAGAAAGACTCACTCCAGTCTCTTTTACAGATCCATGCTGGGAAGGCCCAAAGGTAGATGGTGGAAATAGAAAGTCTATGCCAGCAGGGTGAAGGAGCTGGCTGGTAGGTTGAGGGTTCTATGCTGGATCTTAGAAGTCACACTCACAAGACCAGGGATGTCCTGAAAAGCACCACAGCCATCCTCAGTGACATGGAGGCCCTGAGCTCCTCCAATGACAAGCACAGTCAAGTACATGCCAGGAAGCCAACGAAAAGAGTTCATCCTGGAGACCAAGCTGCACACATTTTCCTCACCAGAGCAAGGAAGCAATGCTTAATGTGAAGACCAAAGCTCTTCCAGGAGAACCAATGGCTTAAACAGCAACTCATATGAGAACCCACAATGCCTCAACACCTCAATGCCTTAGTGCAACTAATGTGAATAGCTTCTCCTTCTCCACATCTTTATTTATGCTGGCAACTTTTCTCAGGTGAAACATCTATGTTCAGCACCCTGCTAACTGTAAGCCAGCTGGCATTAAGTTGACCCACAGTTTTCAATCCATAACAGAGATCAAAGAAAAACTAAGAACTTTTTCATATTTGCATCAATTATTATTTTCAGAAGAAATTTATATAATTTGGTTTCAAAGTAGATCTTGCATGAAAGTTTCTACCACAATTTTATTGAAATATGCAACTTTAAAATCTCATTGCAACCATAGTATACACTTTCAGGCTTAATTTCACTTATCCCATATAATATTTGCAAAGCTTTAGGAATAATATATATTATTAATAATATATATGTATTAATAGACATAAAATTTGTTTCTTGTTTGCCTGATATTTAAGTATTATTATGTTGACATCTAATTTGTCTCCTTTGCATTGCTGCCACTATTGTAAGTATAAAATGTATCACATGCTCTTTTCCTTTTATTCTAGAGATCTTGCTGATTTAAAATATGCTTAGGTATTAATCTAAACTTAGGATATTAGCAAAAGGATGTATTATCAATAGAAGCATAATCTATTTAACAGGTTTCCCATAAACATTTTAGTGATATATTTATAAAATTAGTTGCCATAAGTTTAATTTTTCAACTTTTTCTTGAACTCAGTTAACTATAATTTGTTTGATCTTCCATGTCTTTTCTTTCCTTTTACTTCACATTTTGTTTCTCATAAGATGTCTTCATTCCTTTCTGTATTTCTCTTTTATGATACATTTCTTTCAATATTATTTATTATGATGTATTTTTCAAAAGCATAACTAAAAGAAAAAATATAGAGAGAAGGAACTGATCACTTGAGTAAATGTAATTAAAGATGAGATTTTGGAAATCCACATAAGAGGAGCACACAAATCATTCCTTCTTTGTTACCTGGAAATATCTGAGATCCTATATGTTTATCCATAAAAACAAAACAAAACACAACACAACACAGCAAAAAAACATGTCAATATCAGGTATGGTAAACTTTGATTCATTGCATAAAAAGCAGTGACAAATGCTGGTAAACAAATGCTGGTCATTGACGCATGCAAGGAAAATTTCTATGATTGTGTATGCTAAATACCTCATGAATTACAGATCATTACATATATGTAACTGTGATTGTACCTGACATTATCATGAATAAGGAAATTATGTAGCATTTCAAATCTTGTACATTGTGCAGAATATAAGTGTATTTCCAAATTTTTGATTTTATGTATTCACATAACTAATACCCTTTTCATTTATAAGGTTATAATCTATTAGAATAGAAGAACTAAAGAATAAATATATTGAGAAACCCTAGAAAAACATACTATTTATATTACTACCAATATCATCTCTAAAACATAAACTATCATTGTTTAATTCTACCTGAAACTTCAGTTTTCTAATTGTGATTCAGGAGTACTATAGTTATCACTGATACATATATATATATATATAATACATATATATATGGTAAAGTATATATATATATATATATGGTAAAGTATATATATATATATATTTTTTTTTTAAGCATTCAGGTAGGGTAAGAGACAAAGAAGCTAAACAAGTAAATCAGTGTTTATCAGTGTTATCAGGTTTAACTGAAGATCTATGTGGGAAAGTTTTGTTATTTATCATTTACTCTCTCAGTTATTCACTTTGCACCATTTAGGTCTGTTTATAATTACAATCAAACTAGTAGGTACTCATTATATGATCCCTGTGTGTTTTTTCTTCTGTAATATTCTCTTTTGAGAAAAAATGTTACACTATCCTGAATTATTATAGTTACTGGGAAAACATCCATTTTCTATAAATGCCAGATAACTCAGGTGATGTTATGTGAGGTATTAGGTAAATTGAGAAACTCAAAAATATCCAATTTTAAACCAGCGTATTAAGACACAGTATTTGAAAGAGTTGTAAATCAACAACACTAATGAAATTGGGCAACTGCATTGCAAATGTTTCATCAACTGCTTATAAATTGATAAATAGACCTTACTCAACTTTGGACAAGCAAAAAATTACTGATTGATGGAGTTGAAGATACGTTCATTTTGATGAACTTTAAATTGACCTGGGAAAATATTATACATTGGTAAGTTTCTAAGTATGAAATGTGTCATCTATGTAAAAGAAGATAAATTTTTCTTGTGATTTTTCTCTATAGGTTTGTCAAGACAAAAAGAAATGAAGAACCAGTCAAGGGAAATAGAGTTTATTCTGCTTGGACTGACAGATGACCCTTTGCAACAAATCGTGATTTTCCTATTTTTATTTTTCAATTATGTCTTGAGCTTGATAGGGAACTTAATCATCATTGTCCTCACCCTGTTCGATCCCCGCCTCAAAACGCCAATGTATTTCTTCCTCCGAAATTTCTCCTTCTTAGAAATCTCCTTCACCACAGTCTGTATTCCACGGTTCTTGATAAGCATTCTCACTGGAGTCAGAACAATTTCCTACAGTGGTTGTGCAGCTCAGTTATTCTTTTTCTTTCTATTAGGAATTACAGGGTTTTACCTCCTGGCTGCCATGGCCTATGACCGCTATGTTGCCATCTGCAAACCACTGCATTACCCCAACATTATGAACAGCAAAGTCTGCTACCAACTTGTGCTCAGCTCCTGGGCAATTGGATTTTTAGTCATCTTTCCCTCTTTGCTTTTGGGACTCAAGCTGGAGTTCTGTGCTTCTAAAGTGATTGATCATTTCTTATGTGACACTTCTCCACTACTGCAGATCTCATGTACAGATACACATTTCATAGAATTGATGGCTTTTTTTTTAGCTGTGATGACGCTTGTTATCACATTGTTATTAGTGGTCCTCTCCTACACATTCATCCTTAAAACCATTCTAAAAGTTCCATCTGTTCAACAACAAAGAAAGGCCTTTTCCACTTGTTTCTCACACATGGTTGTCATAACCATCACTTATGGGAGTTGTATCTTTATGTATATGAAACTATCAGCAAAGAAAAGGGTGATGCTAACTAAAGGAGTCCTGTGCTCAATACTTCTGTTGCTCCTTTACTCAACCCTTTCATTTACACCCTAAGGAACCAGCAGGTAAAAGAAGCTCTCAAGTATGTGTTTCATAGGTTTTCTTTTTTTCAAAATAGTGAAACAAAATTTAGATATAAATAGTATGCTGTTCAATTATGAATGATGAAATTGAATACAATGTTCTATTACATTAGTTTTGGTTCATACCATTTCTCTGCTTGCGCCTTTATATCTAATTATGTTAATTATTTTCAAACTCTCAAGTCTTCTTTCTGAGGTTTTCCTGACATCTAGAAGAAAATTACTTCTTTCAATATACAATGCCGAATTCTATCTTTACATAGAAATAGCACGTCTCATAAAGCAGAGCACTGAATACTTTTATCTTATGAATCCTTTTATATATACTTAGTGTACTGCTTCAATGTATGTATTACTGTATTAGCGTCACACCTATCCTTAATGACTTTGTATTGTTAAAATGATCAGAGACAATCACAAAACATCATATTCATTTTATAATATAATTGGCATTGTGATAGAAAATAAGTAAAACATGAGGATAATTTGAAAGATCAAATTTGTCCTCCAATAGAAAATAAAATTTATGATGAACTTTTAAAGATAGTACTAGACACAGGAATAATATATGCAAAAAAATGTTCCACAGATAATATTTCCACGTGTGTTATAACAGTTAAAAATAAATTAATTATATATATATATATATATATATATATATATATATATATATATGCAGCTGTCACATTTGGCACAAATACATCAAACTCTGAGATTGGTTCTAAATAGGATATGGTTTTATTTACTTGAGTCCCTAGAGTAAATATATAAATAAAAATCCTATTAATTTATTTAAAAAATCAATGTGTAATTTATATCTGTATTTGAGGAAATTTTATATATTAATATAACTTGTATCTTAAATTGTCATAATTTTACTTGTGTCAAATTTCACCATATTAAAACTATGTATGTCTTCCCATCCAATAGTAATTAGTCATTTTAACCAATACATTTAGCAATTATGTACACTTGTATAACTATATAGCTAGTGAACATCACACCAAATTTTGTATTTTGTATACATACAGTTATTCCTCTGCTTTCATACAAACTCTGTCAAACACTGAATTCATGTATCTACTGAAGTTTTTTTAGCTACTATAGATTAGTCTTGCCTATTCAGAAATTTCATATATAAGAAGCCTCAAAGTTTAAACATCATATCCAACTTCTTTTGTTCAATAATATGTTTTCCATATGTTCATACAATAGCATACATCCATAGTGTGTATCTAAAGTTATTATATTTAGCAACATTGGTGCTCTCCTTTTCCCAGAGAAGGATATACTTCCCTTATTACAATATTTAGTGTTTTATTCTCTGAAGAATTTTTCCACAACACTGAATCATTTACTTTCATCTATGAACAAAGTGAGTTCATTAATATGCCAGTCACTGAAACCATGTATTATTCTATTATTTCCTACTGAAATCAACTATCTTCCAAAGGGGAGTTAATTGGGAATGATTTTTTCCTTGTATTTTATGCACGCTAGCCTTCAACTCCCAGTTTCTAGGCAGAGACCTTCAAAAATTATTTCTGGAGGAAACAAAGAATCATTCTACATCACCTTCTCCCTTGAGGGACCCACCTCAACTGAATCTCAGTTCACACAGTCTGTTTGCTTGTTAATGCAACAGGATCCAGGACTTGGTCTGCATTTGAAAACCTGAGAGAACCAAAAATTGAACCCTGCTGAGAGAACTGAAGTACTGAGGAAACTAGGAAACTCTTCATACTGGAGTCCTAAAGGGAAAAAGGCTTTGTAGGATATTTTGTTGGAAAATGACAGGTAATGTCATCAACTTCTAAGAGGATGATTGCCATTGTCCTTGATAGAATGTAGGTGGCTCTTAAACATTTAGTTGAAAGCTTACTATGGATGTCACTGGAGCTCACCAGCCTACCTACAAAGTTGCCTGATGATCTTACAGCTTTCTCTGCTCTACAAACTTAAAAATTTTGTAAATTTCCTATGTTTACTAATAATATTCAGAATCATACTGTGAAAGAGACACTTGGAAATAACCTCCCAGTATGTCCTCTGCTCTTAAAGAATGTCTAGGAAAGTTACATACAATATTGATATTGATTTGCCAATATAAAATTCAGTGTGGACTGTTCAAATAACCAAAGTCATTGTTTCAGAATTTGTGTTTCACTCTATGTTTGTTTTTATTCAGAGTAATGTCAGTGTTAGATATAGATTTTAATAGAAGAGGTGCATTTTGTAGCATTCTGTTTACTTTTCATTCATTATATGTGACTATTTGAATATCCTGGCCATTAGGAGTGTTTAAAAATATGAAGTGCATCTATGTTACTTCTGATTGTTTGACAAATTATTTGGAAACCATAGACAGAATATATTAGACAGTTTCTGGTTGAGAGAAATATTACAAAAACAGAATTCCACACATAAGAAAAGATATTTTAAAACAATTTAAGTTGGGTAAGGTAAAAAAAAGCCCTAAGTGCAATCAACAGTCATGCAAAAACATATGGTAAGAGAAAAAGAGAAAGAGAGAGAGGGAGAGAGAGAGAGAGCCTTTGCCAACTGTGGTGGGCAAAGATGTTGAACATTTTTTAATGTGCTCAATGACAATTTATAATGCTTTATTTTATTTTATTTAAAGAGAGGAGAAAAAAGCAAAACAGAAAAAAGGGTAGAAACAATACAGAATTTCAAAAAAATAAACAGTAAGAAATCACTACATATTAATACATTACATATTGTCTTCTTGGATACAGTTGTTCAAGTTACAAAATTAAAGCATACAAAGTGGACATTCAAACAGTGAGGCTGCAGACAGTTCTGTTCACTGTTCCAACCAAAACTTAGCAACATGGTTATCAATCCTAGACACTTAAGTATACATGCAGTTATATCCATTAGAGCACTTTCTTTTACTTCTTTTGCTTTTTTAAGTCCATTATCTGTTTAGTTATATCATGTTTCAGGTTGCTCAGTACCTTACTGATCTTTTTGTTGTTATTTTTTTAATTTTTTTATTATTTTATTGTATTTCATCTTATTTTATCTTATTTATTTATTTTATTTTGAAGGTAGTAAAATACAGCAGAACAAGACAGGACAAAGCCAATTGAGGCAGTTCAGAGAAATTGGTACAGAACCTCACAGCAGGTTATCAGGATAACAGCAATAGGTACAATAGTATATCTGGTTTTCTTCACAATAGTTGTTCCTTCAATCAGGTAGAGCAATATTGAAGGAAATACCAAAATTATAAAAACAAAATATTTACTAGATCAATACCATTGATCAGAACAGGGAAAAACAGAGATAAAAATATTTGCCTTCAAAGAGATGGCAGGAGAAAATCGTCCTTATTTTCTATATTGCATATAATCAAACTTGCAAGAGATGGTCAGAACCCTGGCTCTCACTTGCTAATGGAGGGAAGGGTGAAAGAGATGGATGTTTGATTCTTAGCCCATGTGCTGATAGGCTCACAGCTGCCCACCAGAGCTGTGAGCTGGCTGCCGGTTTTCCCAGCACCCTGAGTTCCAACATGGCATGGATCTCAGGAAACACTGATATGCTTCTTGCCCTGGGGCAGCCATGACTTGGGAGGCCACAGTCACTTACCAGAGCAGCATGCTGGCTGCCTGTATTCCCAGCGCCCCAAGTTCCAACTTGGCACTGATCTCAGGAAACACTGATATGGTTCTCGCCCTGTTGTGGTCACAGCTTGGGAGGCCACAGCCACTTACCAGAGTGGCATGTTGGCTGCCTGTTTTCCCAGTATGCCAAGTTCCAACATGGCATGGATCTCAGGAAACACTGATATGCCCTGGGGTGACTGCAGCTTGCCAAGACACAGCCACTTACCAGAGCAGCACGCTGACTGCCTGTATAATGCCTTTTTTAAGAAGTATCTACACATTTCAATTATTCATCTTGTATGTTAGGACTTCCATTTACAAGTTCTTTATATATTCTTTGCATTAGTCCTCTTTCCAAGATATAACTGGAAATTTTCCCGTTCTGTATGTTGTCTCTTCATTCTTTTGATTCTTTCATTGCTGTGCAGAAACTCTTGATTTTTTGTGGTGATTATTTTATGTTGCTACTGTACTCAATTTTTTAGTTCTAGGAGATTTTTGAAGAACTTTATTGGTTCTACTATGTAAATGATCTTGTGGTCTGTGAATAAAATTAATTTGACCATTTGCTTAGATATATTACTTAGTTCTTCTTGCATGGTTGCTCTGGCTAAAGTTTTGAGTATTGTATTAAACAAGAGTAACAGAGTAGACACTCTAATCTTTTTTTGAAGGTAATAAAATACAGCAGAACAAGACAGAAAGAAGCCAATTGAGACAATGCATTGAAATTGGTATAGAACTTCAGAGCAGGATACCAGGATAACAGTAATATGTACCATAATATATCTTGTGATCTTCACAATAGTTGTCCATTCAATCAGGTATAGAAGATTCAAACCAAATACAGAATATTACAAAGCCAATTCAAAGAGAATATTAAATAAAGCAAAACAATTAATTAGAATAAGGCAAAACAGTGAAAACAATACTTGCCTTCAAAAAGATGATTCAAGGAAATGCCCCATATTTGGTATATTGCATATGGTCATCCTCCCAAGAGATGCTCAGACATCTGGCTCAAAGTTGTTAATGGGGAGCAGGGGAAGGGATATTTGATTCTCAACCTGCATGCCCATAGGCTCACAGTTGATGCTGACTTGTTCTCTTCCTGGCTCACATCAGGTCTGCTTACCAGAAAGCGTGGCAAATTGCTTTCTTGCTCTGCTGCCTATGTTCCACCACGGCTGGATCTTGGGAGATGCTGACTGTTTCTCTTCCTAGCTTGCTTGCAACTTGCTTGTGCTATGGCTGCATATCAGGAAGGTGGATGTGTTGCTTTCCTGTTCAGTGCCCTTAGTTCCAACATGGCTGAAACTTGGGAGATGCTTACTGGTTCTCTACCTGGCTTGCCCACAGCTCTTTTATACCACTGACACTCTAATCTTGTTCATGATTTTCATGGGTATTATTTCTGCTTTTCCACATTTAGTTTGACACCAGCTGGAAGTCTTTAACCAGTTGTCAGATTCTACCTTTATAGGCTGATTTTCGTCAGGGTTTTTTTCGTGAGAGATATTGAATTTTATGAAAGGTTTTTTCTTTATCTATTTGGGTGAAATCATTAGATTTACCCATGTTTTTGTTGCTTTGATGTGCTTCCCTTAAGCAATATATTGCATAAAATTAATTTAAGTATGTTACACCATCCTTGAATTCCTGGATTGAAGCCAATTTGGTCATGATACATGATTATTTCAAAGATTTATGGCTATTATATTTTAAATACAAAAATGCAAAAATAGTGTCATGTTTTTGGAAGCTGATTGAATTGTGGGTTAGCATTTGTGCTTATTAAATAGTGGATTTATCCATTCATGGGTTGAAAATGTGATGCTGTGATGCCCTCTCTCTCTCTCTCTCTCTCTCTCTCTCTCTCTCTCTCTCTCTCTCTCTCTCTGTGTGTGTGGGGGGGGGAGTGTAAGAGGCCCAGAGGCCTGGCTGACAGATGACAGAGTGTGAGTAGACTCAGATTCTGAAAGTCCTTGACAGATGAAGTGACACACTCTGCCTGGTGCCCCACCTCAGGTGCCTCCCCTCAATTGTTGCTCCTTATTTAACATATAACTCCTAAGGCTCCCCTGCCTATATAGGAACACTCACTTCAATAATAAAATGGACTTGCAGCCTCTGTCTAGTCTCCAGATTGGTTCTCTGATTCACCACTTGCCATGGGCCCAGGCCTCCTTGGCACTTCCACAAGGCCTCATCTCTGCTTTGTGACTACCATGAGTTAAACAGCTTTAATCTGCTATGCACTTTCATCACTTCTTCCTTGGAGAAAATCAACCATGGAATGAAACCAAAATAAACTTTTCCTTCTTTAAATTGTGGGTGTTCCCATTATGGGAAAGTAAAAAATTCACATTTTAGTGTCAGAGAAATAAAATTATTATGAGTGTAATTTACCATGTGGTCTAGAAGCTTTTGAAACTGGTTACTAAAAGGGGTTTGGAAGAGTTAGGCATGATGGTTGGAGAAGGCTTAGTTAGATAATCTTGATAAGCAGTAGAGCTCAGAATACCAGAATGATGATAGAAATATAGGCAGTAGTGAAAAGCCAAGGATGTTTCAGCTGAAAATAAGATTCCTTTGTTAGCTGTACTGGATGGAGGTCACGTGTATTATTGGCTTGCAGAAAATTTATCTTGATTTTGTCAATGCCATGAGACTTTGCAAGAGACTGAAGTAAAGGGTGGTAGAAAAACTAATCTGGTGGGGGAATTTCAAAGCTGCTGAATATTTTGAGTCTAGCAGTGGTGCTGCTGGCTGATTTTAATCAGTTGTATAATGACAGCCAGGAATCAAAAGCAGATATTAGACATTTGCTGTTTCATCAGCAAGAAAGTACCTACAATGTTGGGTCCGTTAGAGAACATAGATGCTGAAAAAGATTGGTGTTAAACAGAAGTCACAAGAAAACCTACAAACTGGGAAAAAAATCTTAGTGAACTGTCCCTCAGACAAAGGACTTCTGTCTAGAACTTATAACGAATTAAAAAAAAATCAGATCCCCGAAATACAAAGACCCAATCCAAAAATGGGCATCCGAGATGAATACACAGTTCTCAGATGAAGAAATACGAATGGCAAATAAATACATGAAAAAATGTTCATCATCATTGGCCATTAGAGAAATGCAAATTAAAACCACACTGAGATACTATCTCTTTCCAGAAAGAATGGCCAGGATAAAGAAAACTACCAACAACAAATGCTGGATAGGCTGTGGGGAAAAAGGAACTCTTCTGCAAAGTTGGTGGGAGTGTAGACTGGTGCAACCACTGTGGAGTCAATCTGGAGATTCCTCAAAAAGATTGGGATGGAGGTCCCATTTGACCCAGCTATTCTACTCTTAGGCATATTCCCAGAAGAACTGAAAACATCGTACCAAGTGATATATGCACACCCATGTTTATAGTGGCACAATTTTTAATAGCCAGATCTTGGAAACAATCTAAGTGCCCATCAACTGAGAAATGGATAAAAAAATTGTGGTACTTTTATACAATGGAGTACTACTCAGCTATTAACAATGAGCACATTGAGATATTTATAAATAAATGTGTGCATCTTGAATCTACACTCATAAGTGAAATAAATCAAACTCACATGTATAAATACTGTATAGTCCCCCTAGTGTAAGAAATGGTAAGAGTACAGAAGATTTTATGGAAATCATGGTTCACCATTATACTGCTTTGATGTCTTATGTCTTTCATTCACTGGTTCGAATGGTTTTATTCTGTTTTGTTTGATCTTAATATATGTGATCATATGAATAGTTACTTTGAAGACAAGACAGTATGGTAGCCAAGACAATGTGGCAGCCATTGTTGATTTAATATCATCTTATTCTGAAGTCCTACTATGCTTTTGTTTTTCTATTACCATTGGTTCTATTATGTTGTGTGTTATTGGATTTTAATATGTATGATAGTAAAAACAAAAATTTTATGGAAAATGAGATAATATAGCATCCATTGTTCATCTTTGGTTATATGGTTCAGAATGTCTTGGAATACTTCCATTCTCTTGAGTTGTTTATTCTATTTTGTTATGTTTGACACTATTGTGTGTAAAGCTAAGTTCAACTATTTCAAAGAAAAAGACATTATGATAGCTACTGTTAATATCCAATGTCTTGTTGTGAAGTGCTGTATTACTTACATTGTTCTGTTCTGATCTACTTAGATCTGTCCTCTTTTGTTTTAATCTCTTTAAAATTAAAAAATTTTATCATTGTAGCTGATAATGGCCCATCAAAGTGTCAGTATGTATATGTCACCCTCCTATAAAGCTTTATAAACTGCCTCACAGATACTCTAAAAAATAAAATAAAAATAAACAGAAGTCACATACTTTGTAGTAGAACGCTAGTGATGAGAGCTTGAAGGAATTTCAGTACTTATTAAGACATCATACCTCAAAGACTTGATACAAAACTGTAAAGCTTCTATTTTACAGGATATTCCATCAACAGCCTACTTAAGAAGGGCTGCCTAGAGAAATAGTTCTTAGTTCACAATATTCAGACATTCAGGTATTCAGAGGACTCTGCATTCAATTTACAAGGGAGGAATGGGTATTTCTCAAGTTGTTGGAACACATTGGCCTCATTCACATGGTGCTGTTCTTTCAGATATGCAGAATGTGGTCATAGAGGCATCTATCCAGATTTCAAAACAGCCTGGGAGGTCTGACAGTATGACCCTGATAATGCAAGCAGTGAAGCTGTGAGATTAGATCCTAAAGTTTGCTGTAGACCCTAGAAAACTGGACATGTCAACAGTGATGGACATTTGTTAAGGAAAGCTACAGGCATGAGCAAGGTTATTTTAAGGAAAAGGTCATGAGTGTTGAAATCAACATGCCATAAAGTGTGGCACCACCCATGCACATGACTTTTTAGAACTCATATCTCACCACATGCTGCCACAGTTGATAAATATGGAACTACAGGATTAAGTGTTTCCCTGCTGGATTTTTAATATTGCTTTGATCCCAACCTTTTATATTCTTCTCTTCATCCTTTTTACAATGGCAATGTTTTTCTTGTGCCATTATGTGTTTGAAGGATTAGTTTATTATTTTTTTTTATTTTTACAGGTACGTTGGAAGTGGTACAACTTTTAAAATTCTTATCAATGGGCTAAAAACATTTTGCATAATATAAGTGTAAGTATTTTGAGAGTCAGGTTTGATTGTTATGTTCTAGGTATAAACCTTTCCCTAAAGACCTTATATGTTTGGAAGATGATTGAATTAGTGCTACAAACATGAAAGGGCTTATCCATTGATGATTTCAGTAACTGAGTGTGCTACTGGGAGGTGGAGGCCTACTTATGGTGGGCCACTGAAGAAGAAAACTGTAAGGTATACTCTTGTCTCTGGTTTCCCTCTGAAGTCTGTTTCCTAATTGCCATGGGTGAAACATCTTTCTTCTGCCAACCACTTGCACTATGGCATTTCTACCCTGGTGATAATTAATTATTGACTCAAAGTAAACCACTTCTCCTTTAACTTATTTGTATATGGTATTTTGTCCCAGTAAAGAAAATATTACTGAGATAGTTCTATTTTGTTTGTTAATATCTTATTTAGGAGATGTACAATTCTGTTTATTAAAGTTACTGAACTGTAGTTTTATTACTTGGTACAAATCATTTATAGGACATAATTGGTTCTATGTTCTACTCACAGGTTTTTTGCTCTTTTAAAGTTTTCTCTTTGTTCAATTTTGATAATCCAAGTGTGTGTAGGAGTGGATGTATATTTTCCAGATTCTCTAACTTATATGAAAATGCCTTTCAAATAAGGTATTTAATCTTCAGATTTGATTCATGTCCATTGTGAGTTTTCCTTTTTATTTTTAATTTCTTCTTTTTTATTTTAAAAAATAAAAAGAGAAAAAGTGATAGAAATAATACAGAATTTTTTTAAAATGGTAAGAAATCAGCATTAGTTAATATATTGCATATTGTTGCCTTAGAAGTAGCTGTTCAATTTACAAAATGAAGGCATAAAAATGACAGCAAAAACTCTTCTTTTTGATGGATTAACAGAGAATTAGCAGTATAGTTATCTATCTTGCACATGTATACCTATATACAGTTATTCCTACATACATATAATCTTTTCCATTCTTCAATTTGTCCTCTTCCCTATTCCAGTTGTTCTTTCTTTTTGAGTACTCGCTTTCCCTTTTATTATTACAATAGCTACTGTAAATTTTAGATCTCATTGCTCTTTAAATTTTTCTTACTATCAATTATTTTTACACTAGGCAGAAAATATTTACAAATGTGAGTCTGGTTTATTTCACTTATGATGATAGTCTCAAGCTGCCTCAATTTACCCACAAAGCCTCAAGAGTATCAATTTTTATAGCTGAATAATATTCCATTGTATAAAACTACCACATATTTTTATCATTTCTGTGATTGAGGGGCATTTTGATTGTTTCCAAGAGTTATCTATTGCAAATTGTGTTGCTATAAACAAGGGTGAATGTATTGCTGTGACATGATATTTTCAATTTTTCTATCCAGAAGGAGAATAGATGGACTAAATGGTACTTCCAGTCCTAGTTTTTCAGCAATCTTTATACTGATTTCCATAGTATCTGCACCAGTCTACACTCCAAGCAACAGTGGAGAAGGGTTCCTTTTTCCCTATCACCCTGCCTGTTGTAATTTTGCATAACTGATACCATCTTGTACCCTGTATTTGACCCAGAAGGGTGAAATATTTCTCAGGGTACAAGTCCCATTAGAAAAGCAGAATGAGCTGCATCCACAAGAGAAAATTTAACCTGCTCAACAAAAAAGCAGGATACAGGTGTCAGCCAAAATTAATGTAGATTGTAGCTAAATTGTTTCCAACTGGACATCTTGCCTTTTTTTTTTTTAAATGTCTTGTGACCATTCAATTCACCACCACTTGGTGGGACTCTGAAGAGGCCGTCTATGTGATTGGTCACTGAGATCAGCTAATAAAATTCCAAATTTATCACTTTGGCTTCTTGGATTCCTATATTGTTTATGAATCCAGTTCAACACCAAAATTTGTTATTGGTTGATTTTTTGATGGCACCCATAATTTCCATAATGATATAGAATCTCAAGGTTGTTTTAATTTTAATTTCTTCAATGACTATTGCTATTGAGAAAGTCTTGATGTATTCATTTGCCATTCATATTTTTTCATCTGTTTAGTGCATATTTTTTCAGATGACCATTTTTGGATTGGGTCTTTGAAGTTGGGTGTCCTGATGTTTTTCAAAACTTTGTAAGTTCTGGATAAAAGTCCTTTGTCCAGGGACAGCTGGCTAAACTTGCTGCCTATTGGAAGGGTTTTCTTTTCACTCTGTTGGTTATTTCTTTCAAAGTGGAGCTTCAAAACTTTTTGAAAAGAAGAGATCCAGTTGTTGATTCTTTGAAGCACTTGTGCAGTTTGTGTTTTGTTCAAGAACACTTAGCTTACCCCTATGTTTGCAAGGTTTCTATCTTTCCTGTCTTCCAGTAGATTTAGTGCTTCTATTTTGATATTTAGATCTTTGATCCATTTTGACTTTACTTTTGTGCATGGTAATAGTCATGGGTGTAGTTTTACTCCTTCACATGTGGAAAACCAATTTTTCCAGCACCATTTATTAAAGAGGCTACCTTTCTTCCAGTGAACATGTTTAGTCCCTTTGTCATATACAAGGTGGCTGAGTGTCTTTGTAGTTATGTCTGCATCTTGTAATCTTTTCTATTGATCTTCAGTTGGGTTTTTTGTTTTTGTTTGATTTGTTTTGTTTTGTTTTTTCCAGTACTATGCTGATTTTATCACAATGGCATTGTAGTATAACTTCAAGTTGGGGATTGTGATGCCTCCTGCCTTGCCTTTGTTGCCCAGGATTGCCTTTGCTATTTTAGGTCTCTTCTGAGACCAGATGAATTTTAGGAATGACTTCTCTAGATCTGTGAGATATACAAATGGTATTTTCAATGGAATTGCATTAAATCCGTATAACAATTTTGGGAGAATGACCATTTTCACAATGTTTGTTCTTACTATCCTTGAACAAGGATTGTCTTTCCATTTTCTGAAATTCTCTTCTATTTCCTTTTTTTAGAGTAGTATAGTTATCAGCATTAGGGTCTATTTACATCCATTATTAGTTTGCTAAATATTTCATTTCTTTCAATGCTATTCTGAAATGTATCATTTCCATAATTTGTCTCTCAGTAATTTTGTTCTTTGTATAGAGGAAAGTTTTTGATTTTTGAGTGTTGACTTTGTATCTAGCTACACTTCTGGATTTACTTATTAACTCTAGTATTATTTTATGGAATTTTCAGGGTCTTCTATTTAGAATATCATGTCATCTGCAAATTGTGATAATTTGGCTTCTTCCTTTAATATCCTTATTCTTTTATTTCTCTCTCTGGTCTAAGTGCTCTGGCTAATGTTTCAAGACCTATATTGAATAGAAATGGTGACAGTGGACATCCTTGTCTTGTTCCAGATTTTAGAGCAAAAGCTTTGTTTTTTGTGGATTTAGTATAATGTTGGTTGTTGGTTTCTCATAGATGGCTTTTATCAGATTGAAGTAGGTACCACCTGTTCTGAGTTTCTGTACAGTTTTTATAATGAAGTGTTGGACTTCATTATAAGTTTTTTTGCATCTATAGAGATGATCATGTGATTTTTGCCTTTGACTCTGTTGATGTGGTATATTACACTTATTGATTTTTTTATGTCAGATCATCCCTGCATTCCTGGCATAAATACCACTTGGTCATTATGTATAATCTTCTTGATTATTTATTGCATTATATTTGCCAGTATTTTCTTTGACAATTTTTACATCAATGTTCATTAGGGAGTTTAGCCTATAGTTCTTATTTTTGGTTAGGTCTTTCTCTGGTTTTGGAATCAGCATAATTCTTGCCTCCAGGAATGAGGTAGCAATAATTGCTTCCCTTCCAATTTCATTGAGGAGTTTGAGGGGTATTGACATTAAGTCTCTACATTTCTTGTAGAATTCAGCCATAGCCATGAATCCATCAGAACTTGGGCTTTTCTATGTTGGTATGTTTTTAATCATGTGTTCAACTTCAGTAGCTGATAATTGGTTATTCAAAATTGTTATATCTTCTTGACTCAGCTTTAGTAATTCATACATTTCTAGGTATTTGTTCATTACCTCTGTATTTTCCACCCTATGTGAGTAAAGATTTTCAAGGTAGATATTCATGATCTTCTGAATTTCCATGGTATCTGTAGAAATTTTACCCATTTTATTTATATTGCATTAAATTGAGAACCAGCTCTTTCATTCACTAATGTATTGTTTTCATATTCCATTAATTTCTTCTCTGATCTTTACAATTTCTTTTCTTCTATAAGCTTTGACCTTGACTTGCTCTTCTTTTTCTAGATGTTTGAAGTGTGACTGAGGTTGTTTATTTGTGCTCATTGTTTTTTCTGATGGTGCAATTCATTGCTATGTTTCCCTTTTAACACCACTTTCATTGCATCCCACAAGTTTCAGTAGTTTGCAATGGCATTTTTCTTGAATTTTAAGTATTGTTTAATTTTTCTTTAATTTTATCTGTAACTCATTGGTTGTTCAAGATGCTGTTATTTAATTTCCATACATTTATGCATGAAAATTTTGCAGTTTCTTTTCTTATTAATTTACATTTTAGTTCATTATGATCAGACAATTTGCATGGGATAATTTCAATCCCTTTGCATTTTTCTAAACATGTTCTATGGGCTAATATATATTCTATTTAAGAGAATGTCCCACATGTAACAGAGAAGAATGTGCATTCTTACATGGTTGGGTGGAACACTCTGTATACATCTATGAAGTCCATTTGTTCACAGGTTTGATTCAGTTCTGTTATTTCTTTGCCAACTTTTTCTCTACTTAATCTATCTCTTTGTGCCAATGGGCTACTAAGATCCTCTGTTACCATTGTGTTATTGCAAATTTGGATTTTCTTGTCTATTAGTATTTGTCTTATATAAGTGGGTGCTCCTGTATTTTGTGTATATATATTTATGATTGTTAGCCTTTCCTCTTGAGCTCTTCCCCTTAGAAGTGTGTAGTGACCTTCTTTATCACTTCTGATCATTTTTTATTTGATGTTTACATCGTCTGCAAACAGGATAGCTAACCATCCTTTTTTTCTGGGTTCCTGTCTTATGGAATACTGTTTTGCATCCTTTGATTTTTAGTCTGTGAGCTTCCTTTTAAATTAGATGTGCTTCTTGTAAACAGCATATTGTTGATTCCTGTTTCTTGATCCTTTTTGTTGACCTATTTTTTTTAATTGGTAAAGTAAGGCCATTTATATTGATGGATATAATTGACATGTACTGACCTAAGTTTGTCATTTTATTTTCCTGTAATTGGTTTCCTGTTTTTCACCCTTGTTTAATTGCTTGTCCTGACATGTGGCTTCTTTCTGTTGTTATTCTGGTAATTGTAGTCATTTTTGTCTCTCTCTAGTATGTCTTTCAGTTTTTTTCTATGGTTGGCTTGCTAGACATGAATTTATTTAGTTGTTCTTTGTCATGGAAATATGCTTTTTCTCTATCAATTTTGAAAGAACATTTTGCAGAGTTCATTGATCTGGGTTGAAAGCTGTATTCTTTTAGGGCTTGAAATAATTCACTCCAAAGTCATCTTAACTTGAGAGTTTGCACTGAAAAGTCTGATGGGATTCTAATAGGCTTTCCTTGATAGGTGAGTTTTGTCATTTCTCCAACAGCTTTTATTCTATTTTTATGCTGAATTTCTGGGATCTCAATTGTTATATGTCTGGGTATATGTTTATTTTAGTCATAAATGTTTGGTGTCCTAGAGGCCTCACTGATCTGTATATCCAATTTTTTTTCATGTTTGGGATATTTTCTGCAATTACTTCGGTGAATAGCTTCTTTTTATGTCATTTCCATTTAATCTTGCATTTTCATTTATGCCTATTAGTTTTATATTGCTTCTCTTTGCATCATCTTGAAGCTGTTGAATTGTCATTTCATGCTCTCTTGTTATTTTTAAATTCATGATTATTTTCTGTGCTCCTGTCTTTGAGGTCTAAAAATCTGTGGTCAGCTTCACTGAAATGATTTTTCCAGTTTTCAATCAAATTCTTTTTATTTCCTGGGTATCTCTTTGAATGTGTTTCATGTATTCCATTTTTTCCTAAATTGTTCATTCAATGTTTCCTACATTTTCCCATGTTCCTGTACGTTTTTTTTTTTAATCAACATCTTCTGTAGCTATGCTGAGTAATCCCTTTATTAAGGTTGCCATCTGTTTGTTTACCTGAGAGATTATTTCTAATCTGATTTCCTCTATAATCTCATGGACTTGTTTCTTAATTTCATTTGCTATGCTTTTGGAAATCTAAGGTGTATGATGTCTAATGTCCTCTATTTCAATGTCCCCTGTCCTTGTTCCTGGTAGACTGAATGTTTGAGATTGCATTTTGCTTTTTCTTTTGTCAATTTCACATCTTGGGTTAATATTTTGGTCTTTTCAACCCAGTAGTCTCAACTGATCATTGTTTGTGTTTTAGAGTGCTACTGTATGGGTGATGTTTGTCCAATTGCTGGGTCTCACATTGCAGGGGAGTGGCCAGTCTTCAGAATTCCTTCTGTATAACCTGTTGGGTGAGTCTTATATTCTCCCTAGTCTGACTAGCCTAGTAGTGTTTATGTAAGCCACTCTTAGCTCCTGTTGTTACTGTGGTTTTAGGTTATTCCACTTTGCCAGGTTTATCTGGCTATGCTGTGCATTTCTGCTGGGACCCTACTGATTAGCAAGCGGCCTTCTAGTCCCTTTCAATTTGCTTTGCATTGGGGAAGATCTTATTGGCACTCTCTTTAACCAACTCAGTGTTTTCTATATGGAAGAAGTACTCATCCACACTTTTGCCAGGCTCACCAAAGTCGTACAGCTTGAGGGTGGTTGCTGCTGTTCCTGCATACCCACTGAGGTCCTCTATTTGAGGGGAAAACTCACCACACTATCATAGGTCTGCTGAAGTCCTCTGTTTGGGTGAGGTGCTGCTGAGGCTTGCACCAGCCCACCAGGTTCTACAGGGGGTTTAAGGGGTGGCTGATTGTCCTTGTGCTGCTGAGGTTTCTAGGATGAGGGAGAGAGGTGGCCAATAATCCTCTGGAGAGGAGGAGAAGTGGCAACCAATGATCCTGCCAGCTCAAGGTCTCTATGTGGATAGGGCAGGGCTGCGATGATCCTGCTGACTACAGAGGTCTCTGGGTTTTAGAGGGGGGTGATGTTGAAGATCCTAACAAACCTCTGAGGTCTCCAGGGTGAAGGAAGAGGTGCTTCTGATGATCCAGGAAGCTGCAAAGTTCTCTAGGTTGGAGGGGAAGGTCAATCCCCATATGTTATTCATACTCAATTCATGTATATATATTTTTTGAAGTTATGGAAACCCCAGATTTGTCAACTATATACTGGAAAATTAATTAAAATTAATTTCAATTAATTAAATTTAAAAGAAAAGAAAATTATAGACCAATCACAGCATTTCTCTATGATTTTTAATCTGCTTCAAGTATCCCTCACTTTATTTTCTAGCAAAACTCATAATTAGTTTTTTAATAGATGATTATCATTAAGAATGTTGTTCTACTGATGAAAATTATAGCAATGTCCTATTTGATAAAAGAAGTTGTTGTAATTTAGAATGCCTTTTAATATTCATAAATCTTGTTTATAACTTTCTGTCCCTCTGTCTCTTTTTGTCTCTTTTTCTCTCACACACACAAGCACACACATCATTGCTTGTCTGAACCTGAAATATTGTTCATATTTTCAGTAGATAATATGGAACAGAAATTTTTAAAAAATGAAACCCTAAATTTGTCCATAATGGAAAATTTTGAAAAATTTTATTTTATGGAAAACATACATGATTTTATTTTATGGAAAACATAAATGATTCTGTTTAGGTATATATATATATATTTTTTTTTTCAAAATAGTCACAAACTTTTGAGGGATAATATTTCAAAATATGTATGGATAATACATTCAAAACATATGTACACTTGTATGTTTGATTTTTATTATATTACCCTTATCATTTTTTCTGCTAGTTTGCAACAAGGTATGATGGAATTTCAAAAAATAGTCTCCCATATATAATGTCTAATATCTAATGTCTAATATCTTTCCTATTATCTAGCATGTGTATGCTGTGTGTGCAAATTGAGATATTATTGGGAATTAAGTTTAAAGCTGTAGCCAGGGATTTAGCTCAGTAGCATAATCACCTGTTTGCAAGCGTGAGGGTGTGAGTTCAATCCTTGGTACAAAAAAAAAAGTTTAAATGTGTATTTAATACTACACATTGTGTATATGATTAATGACTATGATTCTTTATCAATAGAAACATTATATGAAAATACTATTAAGTGACCAATAAATTATTTTTTTGTTTACCAAAGGAATATATTTTTCTAATATAGCTTCAAATTCTGGGGATTGATACTAGAAAATTAGACAATTATGGAAACTCATCTATGTACCTGAATTAGCATCACAGAAATTTTGATAATAATGATCATTCATTTGAAACCAAACTAACATTATTAATAATAATGATCACTCATTTGAAACCCAGCCAGAAATCTTAAAATAATAATTAAAAATATTTTTCAAAGTGGACATTTAGTACCATGAGTTACAAGAAATTAAAATTTTCCACACAATAAATAAAATTTCCAAAAAAGGAATCCAATCTTAATATGTTAATTATTTCAAATATGTATAAATATGTAAATGTATAAGATATGCATTTAAACATGTGTATATAAGAGCACTCATATGGATAGAAAAATGGTAACAAAGTCACAAAAAAGATGTTATCAGAGGCTATCCCTGAGTGGTAGAATTTCAAAGTTATTTTCTTTCCTTACATATTTATTAGCTAATAACAAGAATATTTTACTTTTACAATAACAATGGCTTAATTTCAAATAAAACTTTGGAGTCAGCATCTTAGAAAGGCAGTACATTTTATTTTCTTGTCTGATACACATTTATAAATCATCTACTCCTATGTTAGCTCTGGGTTAAGGCAGAGCAGAGACATTGGCACAGAATTTTTTTTAAAGATAAAATTGGCCATTAGATGGGACTTATTGTTCAGCAGAGCATGGAAAGTAGAGGAAATCTAAAAACAGAGTAGTCACGAAATTAGCTTTTATTAAATGAGATACTTTTAGCCTAGCTGTGAATTGAGTTAACCTGCAAAACTCGCATTCATAGAAATAGTTTACAGAGTTTCAAATCACCCAAATATACAAAAAAATCAGAGTGATTGGCTCTTGCACCCCCTCATTAGCTCCCTAAGATTTTACAAATGAAGCAGTTGGATAATGGTTTTGAGAATAAATTGGCTTGTTGCATTTTAACTTCGAAAAGTAGAAATTTCCATGAGAAATGAATGAATTATAAAACAGCCAATATGGCTTCATGGTTTAACAATGCCAGTAAGGCATTATTAATATTTTAACTCAATCATTAGCAATTGTATTTATAATAATGTGACCCTGCTACTTACTTAGTCTTTGATTGGATACTGGATTCTTGTAGGTTAAATGTAGGTGTACTAAAAATGAAAAAAAGTGTTCCAATATGTAGTTACCTAATTCCATTGTGCATTTCGTTCTTGAGTGCTGACCTTGCAGATGTATCACCTAAGCTTCTGGAGCTATGCCTTCTTACACACTTACAATCTTCTTCTCAAAGTACTTAACAACTCCTTTTAGGTGACCAATGAATTTTATTCAATTGTATGTCACTAAAAAATGCCATTTTCCTGGGTTTTTTTCTCTTTAAATAAAAAAAAATTTTAAAATGAGTTCCTAGATGAAATGCAAGATAGTAAAATATATTTCTAAAAGATAAATAAAAGTCATAAAATCATGCTTTCTGTGTTTAGTAAGTAAAATATATCAATATTTATAAAAATTTATCTCCTGTTTCTGGATGTAATTTCTGCTATTTTCAGAAGCTTTTTTGTCCCAACAAAACTCAAGATACAGTTTTATTTATAAAATCATACTATGTAAGACCCTGGAAGAAGCAAGCACCAAATAATGGAGTGTCATAAATACACATAAAATAAAATGTATTAAAATGTATTAAAATATGATTGCAAACTGTTAACTAAAGGGAACAATACACAAGGATAACAAAGATCAAATTGACTGGAATGGGCTCCTGAAATTTCTTGTTTTTACAGTTTCCCTTCAACATGACCCTAACTCCTCATAACACAGTATTTTATGCACTTGAGAAAAATACAGTCTTCCTCACCATGTTCACAAAGGCTTGCTTGACTTGCTCATTTCACAGGCTATAAATAAAGGGGCTTAGCATGGGGGCTACTGATGTGTTCAGCACAGCAATTCCCTTGCTCAAAGATACTCTTTCTCCTGAAGAAGGCTTAATACACATAAAAATGCAGCTGCCATATGAGATGGAAATTACAATCATATATGATGAGCACATAGAGAAGGCCTTTATTCTCTGAGAAGCAGAAGGAAATTTGAGAAATATTCTGACAATATATACGTAGGATAAGAATATTAATGCAAAGTGAACACGAGCATAAACACAGCACAGGAAAATTCCATTGTCTCTAAGAAAGTTGCAGCGGGGGAAAATAATCACAAGTAAAATGGTCAATAATATTGGATCTACAATAATCAAGTAAAAGCAACAAGAGTGCCGGAAGATAATCAAGAATGGAGTCAACCAGGAAGCAAAGACAAGCATCATGCAGACCTTCAGATTCATGATGGTCGTATGATGCAGAGGCTTGCAGATGGCAATATAACAATCACAGGTCATGGCAGCCAGAAGGTAAAATTCTGTGATTCTCAGCGGAATGAGAAAACATAATTGAGCTATACAATCATTAAAGGAAATGGTTTTATCTCCTGAAACAATGGTGCCCAGAAACTTGGGATTACTGACAGTTGTAAATGAAACTTCTACTAAGGATAAATTCCTCAGAAAGAAATACATGGGGGTCTAGAGGTGGGAATCCAGCAGGGTAAGGGTGATAATGGTCAGGTTCCCATTGATGCTGAGCATGTACGTGATAAAGAGAAACACAAAGATGACAGCCTGGAGCTTCGGGTCATCAGACAATCCCAAAAGGATAAGCTCTATTATTTCTGAATGGTTTCTCATTCTGTAGTTGTGGATATTTTTCTCTTGCAGTATTTACAGGTGAAAGAACAGACTTGTAGTGTGATAAGCTTACAAGAGTAGAGTTTGCATTGTGCTCTAAGAGTATACCATGCCCACATTCTCAGGAAATGAAAACATTATGTGATAATGACAATGATCCTTTAATTTCTATTTGTATAGAGTAAAACTGTGTAGTGAAGGCACACTGAAGAAACTCCAAAGCCATTCCCTCTAACCCCAGTTAGAAAATATGTTTAAAAGAAAAATACCAAATTCTGATCAGAGTATAGAGGTAAAGCACCTCTGAAACATTATTATTTATAGTGCAAATTTGTATAGCCATAATGAAGAAAAGTATGGAGGTTCACAAGAAAAATAAAAATAAAACTACCATATGATACAGTTATCCTACACCTTTTTGTATGTCCAAAGGAAATGAAATCAGCATAGAAAAGAAATATCTGTATACCCACATTTGTTGTAGCACTACTAACCCTATGCATAATATTAAATCAGCTTATTTATCTATCAAAAGATGAATGGATAAAGAAAATGTGGTACATACACAAATTGGAGTATTATTCATTTGCTAAAAATTGGATGGAACTGAAGGATGATATATTGAACGATAAAGCCAGATACAAAAAGGCGAGTTTTACTTGTTTTCTCTTGTATGTAGAGACTAAAAAATTATCCTGAAAGTAGAATAATGATTAATAGGTATTAAGAATAATTGGAGGGAAAAAATAGCTAAATATGATCAATGCATGCTGTGGAAGTATTACACTAATCTCTATTAATTTGTACAAAATAAGGATAATGAAAAATTTTTAAAAACTGCATTGGTATTCTCCACCTTGAAGTGATAGGTAAAAAGTGTGTCAGAATATATTTTGCTCTCCATATACTACCTCTTACCTTTAAGATTTCTTCTGAGATAGAATCACCTTCATTTCATTGCTTCAGTCTCTACACATTAATCCTTTTTATAAAAGTTTTAGTACACTCAAAATTATCCAAAATAGGAAAATTAAATTATTTTTAAAAAGTGATCATTTTTGTCTTAGATACTTGTCAATTTTTACAAAGTGACACAGCTTTTTGAGCTCCTATCTCTCAAATATAAGAAGTCCAATATCCTGAAGTCGTTACCATGAGTGTCTAACATATAAGAAATAGAAGGAAACAAGATATACAAAATAATATGAAGTGCAGGATTTAGGCATGATACTTGTTGCTTTCAAGTGTCTTTTAAATTTTCATGATATTGATCTCTCAGGTTTATGTCTCAGCCTTATTCAAAGTTATTTTCCTTTTCCTGCGTTTGCTCTAATATTATCATTACTGCTATTTGAGAAAGTTCTTCAGTTAAACAGATAAAAAGATTTTAAGAAATATGTTTAGTAGTTTCATTTAAATTATGGAATAATAAATTTTAATGTTTTGTTTTACAAATAAAATTTAAATGACTTTCCCATAGTTCATGTTCATAAGAGAGATTGCGGCTATCTAGTTTTAAATCTGTTTCACCTCCTGAGTCTGAAATCATCTAATCTTCTGTGCTCAGGTAATTTATCTATGTAGTTTCTTCCATTGAGAGGTCAATGTCATATGATAGTTGGATTCATAAAACAAATTAATTCATGTGAAGCATTTAGTAAAATGCTTACTGTTTAATAAAAGCTATATAGTCTTGTCTTACAGAGAAAATATTCCTAACCACTGAGATAAATCACTGGGATTAGGATGATGTCTTATGTTAAAAGTAATTTCTTGACTAAGCAGTAATTAATTACATAAAAACAAATATAATAGGAATACCTGATTGTATAGTATGTGCCACATTTATACAATTGTATTTAGCTTTTCTTCTTCTACTTTGTCTAAATGGCACTGACCTTTCCCACTATTTTATATGTCTCCTCTACCTCATTGCCACACACACATGCCCAGTCTACTACCATCATTAACTAGTATTTCATATCTGCATTTGAAGTATGTTAAATATCCACAGCACATCAAAATTTCTACCTTGGTCATATCATTTCTCTTCTCCTCACTAGTAATAACCTTAACATTTATGATAATATAGGCATCAGTAATAACATAAAATGTATGACTTACTAGTTTTATGAATAGAGCACTGTAATAACATCTCTAACCACTCTTCCCTTGTTCACATTACACTAGGTAAACTACTCACTTTACCAATGCATAGGAATTTCATACTCTTCCCAGCTCAACACATTTAGACTATACTAAAATCTTTGTGAACCTCTCTATTACACTGTGCATTCTTGAAATTCAAGGTTGAGTCTTCAAGCTGTTTCAACATATTTCATAGCATAGTATGTTACTTTAAATGAAACATTTTTTTAATTAATTTGTCCTTAGTTGGTTGTCTAACTGCACCTGTCATCAGTTATAGTTCTCTAATTTGTTAAATATAGAATACATCCTATAGATAGAGAGAGAGAGAGAAAGAGAGAGGGAGAGGGTTTAATATTTGTTTGGGGAATGTATTCCTCCCATATCAGTTACTTTACAAAAGCTATTCCCATGTTTTCTATGAAATTATCTTATTGTGTAAATTTAAAACAAATGATATGTCAATCACTCACATAAATTTAAAGAAAACTTGATAAAACATTTATTTAGTGGATCTTACTACACTTTGAAAGAGTGGGATAAAAGAATTTGCTTTCATTTTATTTGTGGTGTGTGGATGTACATATGCATGCTGGTTTTATTTTTAACAATGTTGAAGTAAAGCAGTGATTCTAAGGCATAGGTTTATTTTCAAGCTTTACTCAATTATCTCTTCTTCAGTTAAATTCTCATGATCATTATATATCTTTTACAAATCATGAATACTTACTTTGAAAATCTCTATTCACATCAAGTGGAAAACACAGAAGAAATGGACAGATTTCTAGAAATATATGAACTACCAAAGCTCAACCAAGGAGATACAGTAATTTTGAAGAACCTAATATTAGCTATTGAAATTGAAAATGTAATTAAAAACTTACCAACAAAGAAAAGCCCAGGTCCTGATGGATTCATGGCTGAATTCTACGAGAAATTTAGAGATTTGATGCCAATAGTCCTTAAACTCTTCAATGAAATTGAAAGGAAAACAGTCATCCCTAAATCATTCCTGGAGGCAAGTATTACCCTGATAACAAAACCAGAGAAAGACTCAACCAAAAAGGAGAACTATAGGCCAATCTCACTAATGAACATTGATGCAAAGATTCTTAATAAAATACAGGCAACTAGAATGCAATAAATCAGCAAGAAGATTATATATCATGACCAAGTGGGATTCATTTCAGGAATGCAGAGATGGTTTAACATACACAAATCAGTAAGTATAATACACCACATCAACAGAGCCAAAAACAAAAAACACATGGTCATCTCAATAGATGCAGAAAAACTTTTGATAAAGTCCAACACTTGTTCATGATAAAAACTCTTCAGAAACTCAGAATACATGGTGGCTACCTCAATCTCATAAAGGCCATCTAAGAGAAAACAACCACCAACGTTATACTAAATGGACAAAAACTGAAGCTTTCACTCTAAAATCAAGAACAAGACAAGGATGTCCACTATCACCCTATTATAGCTTTGGAAGTACTAGCCAGGGTAATCAGACAAGAGTGAGAAATAAAAGGAATAAAGATAGGAAAGGAAGAAGTTAAATTATCACTATTTGCAGATGACATGATACTCTATAGAAAACCCCAAAAACTACATTAAAAGACTACTGGAGGTAATAAACAAATTGAGCAGTGTAGCTGGATACAAAGTCAATGCTCAAAACTCGATAGTATTCCTGTACACAAACCAAAAAAATTACTGAGAGATATTATGGAAATATCACATTTCAAAATAGCATCTAAAAATATGAAATACATAAGAATCAACTTATCCAAGATTGTAAAAAATCTATATGCTGAAAATTATGCTACATTAAAAAAGGAGATAGAAGATATTAGAAAATGGAAAGATATTCCTTGCTCTTGGTTAGAAAGAACAAACATTGTGAAAATGGTCATACTCCCAAAACTGATATACAGATTTAATGCAATCCCAAACAAAATATCATCAACATACTTTACAGATCTAGAGTAAACAATCCTCAAATTCATTTGAAAACAGAAGAATCCTAGAATAGCAAAGGCAATTCTGGCCAACAAAGGCAAGGCAGGAGGTATCTTTATTCCTGACATGAAACTGTACTACAAAACTACAGTGATAAAATCAGCATGGTACTAGCAAAGAAATAGACCTGAAGATCAATGGAACAGATTAGAAGATGAAAACACAACTACACAGACACTCAGCAACCTGACATTTGACAGAAGGGCTAAAAATGTTCACTGGAAGAAGGATAGCCTCTTTAACAAACGGTGTTGGAAAAATTGGCTCTCCACATGCCAAAGACTGAAACTAGGTTCATTATCATGTAGTATACTGAAGTCAAAATGGATCAAATATCTAAATATTAAATCAGATTTTCTTATTCACTATGGTGCTATAGTTCAGAGGCTTGCAGATGGCTACATAGTGATCATAGGACATAGCCTTTAAAGGAAAAATTCATATGTGCCCAAGGAGATGAAGAAAAATAATTGGGCTAAACAGTTGTTACAGGAAATGGTCTTGACTTTAGTAGTTATTGAATACAAAAATCTTGGATGGAAACACTGGTAAATGTGATTTCCAACAAGAATAAATTTCAGAGGAAGTACACCAGAGTCTTTATGAATCCAACAAGACACAAATGATGATTAAGTCTCCAGTGATACTTAATATGTTCACTATAAAAAAAGATAAAAAATACAGTCTGAAGTTTTGAGTTATCTCATATACCAAAGGCACAAACTCAGTAATCCTTGTGTTTCTAAAGTTAATTTTTTTCTTTCAATAGTATCTATTGCTGAAAAATGAAGCAAAATAAGTAGTATTTAATGTGAAAGATTTGAAATTTTGTAGAGGAGAGAAAATATCTCCAGTGAAATGAAGGCATAGACCCTTACACCATTAAGCATTTTGCAATTTCTATTCCTTTATATGGAAGAATAAAATCTTACATTCACAAAACATTTTTAAAGTTTTGATATATCTCTTCATATAATAAAACTTTATTTATGTGCAATGTACCTTTGAATCAAGGCTTTCTGAAACAATATTGGGACTTTTTTCTTCAAATTTCAAATTTAAATAATTTAGAAATGAAGTATAGTTTTTCTTTTACTTCAATGCCATCTAAAAACTTTTGCAATTGTTGGTGCAAATTCATGATAAAACTATGATAATAGCTTAATACTAGTGATGATAATTTTTATTCTAATCATTTATTCTTCTAAACATGATTTCCCGTGGAAAAAAATATGGTTGAAACAATAAACACAAATAAATAAAATTTTCTTGGTTGTACACAATAGTAAATTGCTTTTACTGATAAGAAAACAAGGCCAGAGAAATTAATTAAACCTCACAATGTAATAGTGTCATTTTGTAACATACTGCTGTACTTTTATGTTCATTGTTTAACAACTATTTTTACTATACTTGGTTTGTTATTTTGTTCTTAAATCCATCTTAGGTAAAGAAAAAAGTCACAAGTGAATTTTTTGTTGCCAACTATATAATCGCCTCCTTTCTGAAACTGGTTTGTAAGAAAAAAGAAGTTTTTTTTTTTTTTTTTCATAGAACTTACTTTACAGAAGCCAGAGTCTAAGCTGTAACCTTTATGGCTTCAATCTGTCCTATTCTCTCCTTATCATGAACAAGCAGCATTCTGTCTGTAATGTTAGTACTTTGTTTCTATAGCAACAGCCAATGGTTAGGTAGGTGAAGAGTAAGAAATATGATTTTGTGCTTTTATACTTTTATTTTTATGAATATCAACAGTCTTTTTAAGAAATACTTTTATTGTCATGAACATATCTGAAAATGGCATATAAAAATGGAAAATCTGTTGGTGTGATTGGAAAATAAGTGAACCACATTAAGGTTCATAGTAACAAAAATGCTAACATGGTAATTGATGAATCCTTGAAATTTTTAGTTTTAGGTAGCTTAAATCTTTTTACATTGTCCTTAATACTTTTAATTTGGTTATTTAGAACTGTACTGTCTGTTCCCATAGATTTGAAGATTATCTAAATATATTCTTATTACTGAGTTCCAGTTCAACTCTATTAAGGCCTGAAATCCAGCATGCATAATCCTTAGTCCTTAAATTTTTTCATTTTTTTGAATAGAATTTGATCTATCCTTTTTGATCTATCTTGTTTCATTTATTCCTTACATACATCAGTTGAGTGATTAAGACATAAAGGTAGAAAGAAGGAAAAGAACCAGGAAGTTTACTCTGAAAGAAAATCTTGGTTTTGGAGACCCCACTATGGAGGATTAGAGACAGCAGTGTTCAGGACATGCTCCGAGGACTCTCACCAGGTTCTGAACTACTTAGAAATGGGGTAAACAAAAATCTCAGGCATGGGAAGAAAATGTGAAGGATAACCCAGCCAGATAATTTGCAGTATCAGGAGTGTTGAGAGAGGAAAAAAAAAAAAAACATAGTGCTTCTCATTCCCAGCAATGCTTACAGATCAACCGAGACACATACTCCATCTTGCAAAAGTGTCAAACCTCCTAGAGAAAGAAGCAGAGGGAAGAAGCTATATAGGGCGACTGAGATCCACACGAAGCCCACTACTCAGTGCCCACTACCCACATGTTTTAACTTTCTTCCTACTGTGACTGAGTTAGAGCAGAACATGCTCTGAGAATGTTCTCTAACACTATGGTTCCCATGGAGAGAAAGGGATGGGAATCAAAAAAGCACCAATAGAGCAAAATAAATGAGTAGGTGTTTGATGACTCCTTCTCTGCCTTCCCTCCTAGAACACAACTGAAACTGTCTCTTCAGAGGACTGAAAACAAACAAACAAATAAAAAAAAGTTTAGCTACTCTTACCCAGAATGATATAGCCGAAACCTGATAAGAGTTCTGCTTGCAGACAGAACCAGAAGCAGACTTGGTGGGCACTGAGAAGCTTTGTACACATATATGTGTGTGTGCATGCAGCATGTGTGTGTGTGTGTGTGTGTGTGTAATGTTTGTATGTGTGTAATAGAGAATAATAATTAACGAAGGCTTTTGTTTAAATAGTATACTCATGATCATATTAGGTATAACCTCCACCAAACATGGTGTACAGAGGTTTCAAAGATAAGTTTCTACCATCTTATCAATTGGTTTTGCAGTCTTAGAGTTTACTCCAGTCATCATTCGAACTGCTTTCCATCTTCTCCTTGTCTCTACCTCCTCAGTTGACCTCTCAATCAACCTACTGTCCACATTACAGACATAATAATAATGTCATGAAATTCACGTCTCATTTCCAATTTTTATTTATATTTATCTTACTTTTCTTCTTTATTTCCTTATGAACTATTTTCTTCTTTTATCTCTTCCTTTCTTCTTCAATCGTCTTTGACATATTAGCCTAATTTGCATCTGAACTACTCTATATCTTGCTGATGTAATGAAGAATAAAGTGTTAACTGGTAAGACAAGTTCTAAGTTATCAGTACATTTTTGTTTCTGTAATTACTCTCATAGGTGGTAACTAATTTCGGTTTGCAATGCATTGTACAGGACTGCCTGCCTATAATGAGTAGCAGAATTTTTTTAAAAATCTAGAGAAATAATTCAATATACAATATATGAGACATACAAGGATCTGAATAGCCTATGCCAAAAACAACCTTCCCAGTGTATATAAAAATATGACTAGACATCACATGGGTGAGGAGAAAATATTTGCAAATAATATATTAATAAAATCTTAATATAGAGAGCATGTAAAGAGTACTAAAGCAACTTAAAAGCAAGAAAACAATAACCCACCTGAAATTTGACAAAGAGCTTGAAAAAGTATTTCTCAAAAAATACATGTGCAAACAGAAAATATTTCATGAAAAAAAAAAGTTCAACATCAGGTAAATGCTAATTAAAGCCACAATGACATATGACCTCATATCTGTTAAAAGGACTTTTGTAAAAAAAGATAATTTACAATAAATATTTGAAACCATGTGAAGAAAGAAGAAACCTTTACATAGTTTCTGTGAATATAAATTAGTACAGCCATTCTTTGTAAACTAGTATATAAGTTCCTTTTAAAATTAAAAATAATATTATTGCATATCCAGCAATTCAATTTCTAGGTACATATTCAAAGGAATTGATACCAGTATGTCAAAGAGACATCTACACATTCATGTTTATTTCAGAATTATTTAGAATATGAAAAAGATGAAAGTAAATTAAGTGTGTTTCAACAGATGGGAATAGGTAGGGAATTCAGTAGGAATTACAATGGAATACTACCCGGATTTTATTTTATTTTATTTTTTATTTAAAGAAAAAAAAAAGAAACAGAAAGAGTGTAGAAATAATACATAATTTCAGAAAAAACAATAATAAATCACTATTTGATAATTACATATTTTCCTCTTAGAAGTAGTTGTTCAAGTTACAAAAGTAAAGCATACAAAGTGGACATTCAAACAGCGAGACTGCAAACAGTTCTGTTCATCTATCCAACAAAAACTTAGTAATATGCTTATCAATCTTACACACTTAAACATACATGCAGTTATATTCTTTAGAATACTTTCTTTTTCTTTTTTTACAATAACTATAATAAATTCTCATAAACTATTTAGAAATTCTACACATGTATAAGTCTCTACATGTATACCTATCTTTTCTGTATTAGAGGGAAAAACAAATCGAAACAAGTCAACAAAACAAATTATTAGAAAAACACGAAATGAAAAGGACATAAAAAACAATACTAGGTGATCTACGGAAGTTACTATGATGTATCTTGTTATTTTCAATAAAATTGTCTATATCATCAGGCATAGTAAAATTAAACATAGTAGTACATAGCACTATTAATAAAAACCAAACATTGGAAACATTATAGGACTTCAAAGGCAGTTAATAATCAAACTATGATGGGTATCCTATTGAATCTTGCCATCTTCAGAGTAGTTGCCTCTACTCTCAGACTTGATACTCTCAAGCATACCAGATTCAAATAAGATCAGTCAAGACAAAATAGTGATATAGCCAATCTTCTATGCCTCATCTCTGCTATGCTATTTTTCTGTCATTGCTGTTTACTTTTCTCCCTCATTCCACTGTCTGCCCCTTTCACTGAGGCCTTTCTGCCATTGTTTCTGGAATCCTGATGATTTTCTTCTCTCTCTCTAGAATGTCCTTTAGTATTCTTTGCAGGGCTGGATTGGTAGTCACAAACTCCCCCAGTTCCTCTTTGTCATGGAAATATCTTGCCTCTCCATTAATTTTGAGAGACTGCTTTGCAGGGTACATCAATCTGGGTTGGAGGTTATTTTGTTTCAGGGCTTGGAATATTTCACTGCAAGCTTGTTTTGATAGTTTGTATTGAGAACTCTGCTGTGATTTTGATGAGTTTTTCTTTATAGGTAGTCTGTTTCCTTTCTCTGACCACTTTTAATATTCTGTTCTTGTGATGGATTTCCTGGATCTTGATTATTATATGTCTGCCTGTAGATCTGTTTTGGTTATAGCTGGCTGGAGTTCTGTATATTTCATATATCTGAACATCACTTCTGTTTTCTATGCTTGGGAAGTTTTCCATAATTATTTCTGTGAATAGCCTTTTTATTTCATTTGTATTTGTCCCTGCTTCTTCATTCACATTTTTTATTCCAAGTTATAGGTCCTCTTGTCATCTTCTAGCCTTTGTATTGTTATTTCCTGGTTCCTTATTATTTTTAAGAGATCCTTCCTTTTGTGATCATACATTGCAAATCTATCTTCAAGTTTTGAAAGTCTGTCTTTATTTTCTTTTAAGAAGTTTTGCCAGCTTTCAGTGGAGTTTTTAATTTGCTGATATTTTCTATAATTTGCTGATATTTTCTTTAGATCTGATTCATGTATTCTAGATTTTGTTTATATTCTTCATCAAAGGCTTCTCTCCTTTCTCTGGGTTCCTCCATTCTTCCATTTGTGTCTTCTTGAGGGGTGCCCAGAATTTCTTTTATTAATCTTCTTATATCTTGCTTCAACTTAGTTAGAATTTCAGATTTAAATTCATCAATGAGGTCACAGAAATATTTCTTTATTTCTGATGAGGCCATGTCTGATACTGCACGTTTGCTGCCCTTGATCTCCTCTGTATTTACCTCTTCTGGACTTATATTCCCTGGGTCAGTGGTTGTAGGATTTTTGTTGTTTCTTTGTCTTGTCATGTTTCTGGTTTCTTCCAGAGAGGTGAAAGACATTAATTACTTGTCAATTCAAATTACTTGTAAATTAAAAGGTCTCAGGTCTTTTTGTATTGCTTACAGTTTTTGTGAAGCATACAGGTTAGGGGATAGCTGCTCTCTTCAGTTTGCTGTTGATCGGTGAGGAGCACACAGGGCCAATGTGGGCTGACCCCTTCCCTCTAAGACAGTCAACATATGAGTGTCTTCAGCACTGTAGTGTGTGCCCTGTGGATGTCACAGGTTTGAGACAGCCTTGTCCCTGCTATTGGGTCTGACCAGGGGCATGGCCCAGCCCAAGCATATCCCACCAATCCGCTTTGCATCAGGAGCCACTGACTGATGCTGCCTCAGTTGTTGATTCAAACCTGTCCTGACCAAATCCAATATGTCATCTAGCCATTCATGCCACTCTGGGGAACCCAGTTCTCAGAATTCACCAAACTCTGTGCAGCTCAGTTCACCATTACACTCCTTGTTGCAGTGCCTCCTCCCACCAAGGGTCTTGTGCTCACTAAGCCTTGCTATCGGTGGGGATGGGACCTCAGCCCGATCGTGATTCACTGAACTCTAAGATATGCCCAGTACAGAGATGGAAGTGTGCCCAGCTCCAGCCCTCCATCCATGCTTCTTCTTTTTTTAATTTTATTTTTCTTTTTCGTGTTTCTTCCTGTGTCATGAGAATTCCTCTCCTTTCATCTGGTCTTCTCCGTGGTGTTAAATTCTAGCATCTGAGTTGTTTTTCTCAGAGAGGCTCTCTATCATACTGCCTATCAATCAGCCATCTTTGAATCTCAATCACTACCTGGATTTTAAAAAGGAAAAAATTACACCATTTGTGACAACATAGATTTTATAGAGAATGATATACTAAGTAAAATACACTGGGCAGAATGAGACAAAAATATACTACCTCATATATATGTGAAATAAAAAAATTAAGTTCATAAAAATGGGGCATACAAAGTGATTACCAGAAAAATGAAGGTAAGGAGGAGGGATGGGAGAAAGGAAAGGTGCTGGAAAAAGTGTGTGATGTTCCATCTGGACAGCAGAATAAAGCACTATTGATCAGTGTCTTTGTGCATTAATATTAGTTAATAATAGTGTGTTGTACACTAAAAGCTGCTAAAATAATAGCTATTAATGCTCTCAGTAAATGTAAAGGGTAAGTTGTAGAAATAGATATTAGTTTGATTAATCTTTCCATTATTTATATGTATTTCAACACATCACATTGTACCTCATAAGTATTGAGAATAACAGACATTAATTACTTGTCAATTTAAATAAATACATCAATATTCACAAATTAAAAAATCACAATCTTTATAATAAGTAGGAAAAAACTGGTATACAGGAATAGAATTCCAAAAGAGTACTAAAGGAAATCAATAAAAGCATGATACTAATAAAGTAAGTTCTGCTTATAACATACTAGTACATTTCTGGAAATGTCAAAATAAGATACTATTTTTGACTTATTAAATTTATAAGAATATATTTGAGATAATAATATTGATATACAATATATACAATTTCATTCAAGGCTATTACAATAGTCATGTCAACTGACAAAGCAATTCAACTTCTAGGCAACTTGTAACAATTGATTAGAAATGTAGACAGTTATTTATATAATTATTTATTGGAAAAAATCTATTTCACAGTAAAGAAGCTAGATAAATAAGTTATTACATAACTTAATATGTGATATTCTGCAGCTGAAAGAAATTTAAGAACTTGAAGAAAAAACCACAAGAAACATTTTAAAATATCAACACATGCAAGATTTTTTTAATATGTCTCAAAAAGCACTGGAAAGAAGGAAATGGGATTATATAAAATTAAAATAATTATGCATGGCAAGGAAAATAACATTCAGAATCTATAAGAAACTCAGAAACCTCAACAAGGATGAAAAAAAAAGGTTCAATTAAACAATAACAACCTATCTGAATGGATATTTTCAAAAGTCATACAAATGACCTAGCAACATGTGAACAATCTTCAACAGCATTGGTATTGAGATAATGTAAATCAAAAGCCCAGGGGGACATCATATGACTCCAGTTAAGAATAGCTATTATGAAAGACATCTGCTGTGAAAATGGAACTCATACACTATTGTTGGGAATGTAAATTAGTGCAGGTATTATGCAGAACATTATGGAGGTTCTTCAAAAAATTTAAAACAGATTCAACATATGATTCTATTCTGCTTCTGGATATATATCCTGGGAAATTAAATCAGAATACTGAAGTTGTACCAGCAGTGTCACATTTATTGTGCTGCTATGCAAAATATGTTAGCTACAGAATCAATTTTGATATTCACAATGGATGAATAAATCAAAGTTGCCATACACTTGCATGCACACTGGTCTATTATCCTGGCATAATGACAAATGAAATATTGCAATTTGCAGGAAAATGGAGAAAACAGAGGGATATTATGTTAAGTGAAATAAGCCAGACACAGAAAGACAAATACTGATACAACTCTTAAATGTGGAAGCTAAAGAAAGTTGACATAAATGTACACTGGTAATTACTATAAGTCTTGGAGGATAAGAGGAGTGTTAATACTAGAACCTGGATTGGTATAGAAAACAACTATTAATTTTTAGTAAGAATCTGATTGACACAGATTAATTTTCCAGTGTCACTGGTGATATTTTACTGAGAAAGTCATGTAATCCACCAGCATTATCAATACCTCAAACAAGATCAATACCTGTCCTTTTTGGAAATGGGCTTGTCAACTTTGAACCACTCTGAAAATTCAGCAGCATTTCCTTCCATACTTTTAACAGTGGGGTTTATCTTGAGGTTACATTTTGACATCTATTCATAATCTTCTAAATTTTGAACCACTGTACCTGGTATCAATTTCCCTCTAATGATCTGTGTGGAAATTATTCTTTAAACAGCTTATGTACAGAAGAATTCCTTGGAAGTCAAAATCATAAAAGGTTGCACAATTCTTCAGAAATTAGCATCAAATTCAATCTCCAGGGATTGGAATCTAAGATTACCCAGAAATATTAATTCATTGGCTCGTCAATAGATTACTTTATAGTTTAGTAAGGAACAGCAAAGTTTTTTCTGAATTTTCAGAGCAATAAATAGTTAAATATAAGAGCAAACATTATAAGACATCAAATGCCTGTTATGAATGACAGGGTATGCATGTGACATATGCAGAGGGCTGTATATATGTGAAATACTATGTATGTGTCTAGGAGATAGCAAGGAGACAGACAGATTTGGGGGAAATGAAATTCTGTTATGATTACAGAAAATGCCTATGGAGCTTTACAATGTTCCAGTGTTCTGAACTGTCTTTCACCTAAGGTATAGGAATATCCCAAATAAAATGTTAAATAATTGTTTCTTCTAAATAGGAAGGAAAATACATTCATTTTCAAAATGGGACAGGAAATGGATATATCTGTTCAGGTTTTAATTTCAGTGATGTTTAGTCTCTGAGTTTCAAATCAATGGGTACATCCTCCCAGGTATAAGTTTTGTTCCAGTATTGGATTCACACTACTTTAAAACTAGGACCTTACAAATAAAGTGATTGGAATGCTCATCTTAATAGAAACAGTGTAACTAGCATTCAGTGAAGAAGAAGAAGACAAAAGTATTGGAGTAAACTACCATAATTTAATGTATAGGGAAAAATTGTAATACGGTGTCATTTTTTACTCAGATTTAGCAAGTTAAATGTGTGAGTATGTGTAGGCTCTATCAGACATAATTATGTGAATATTTACTAAGAACTAGTGAATAATGTGTCAGCTTGATTATTACTAGAATATTGATTATTACTAGAATATGGAGACAATTCCTGGTTATCAAATGTAGCTGTTTCACTATCTATTCACCAAATCTTTTATGCTTAGCTTTCTTAGAAATTGATGCCAAGAATATTGGGAGACTTTTCACTAGAGAGTAGTATATTAAATAATCATTACAACTGTAAAAGAGTAAAATATATGTCCTAGGACCTCTGAGTTCAAACTGTGCATGATATTTAGTTCAACAGGCCACAATGACTTTTCATCAATATTTGAATTAACTGACTTTTGTTGAGAAGGATCCATGGACTGCAGGACACATCCAATGTCTGTGGGTAGAGTTGTGATTGCTAAAATATGCAATAAATTTACATCAAGGAAAAATAATTGGAAGTGCAGATGAATGTCTCAAAATACTTTAAAATATGTTTATTTTTATCAAAGTTTGTTAGTATTGATGCAGTGACTATGCAGGACAAGGTGGCACATGTTTTTAATCACCACATTCAAGAGGCTGAGGTAGGATGGTTACACTGAGTTAGAGGCCAGCCCAGGCTACCTAGTGAACTAAATGACAGTCTAAAGTACACAGCAAGACACTGTCCAAAATAGGAAAGAGAGAAAGAAGGAAAGATTAAGGAAGTAACTAGCTTGTGTTATTGTGTGACTAACCAGTGTCTGAATATGAACCAAGTAATCACTGTTAATACTTAAAACATTCAAGGTTCATGACCAATAAGAATTGCCAAAAATAAAATAATTGGTTTATCTGTTATTGGATCACATTTTGAAAGAAGAATCCATAGAAGATTTATTAGTATCTTTTAGGTTTATTATAAAGGGGGATTTTGCATTGGCAATCATATTTAAAATTGACATACTTCTGTTGTAGCTTGGCATAACTGATGTCTTCTTGAACTCTGCATTTAACTAGTGCCCTGTATTCAGAAAAATGGAAAATTACTCAACATATAAGTCCCATGAGAAAAGCAGAATGAGCTGTACCCACAGGAAAAAAAATTAACCTGCTCAACAAAGAAGCAGGATACAGGTCTCAACCAAAAATTAATGTAACATTATAACTAAATTGTCTCCAACAGGATGTCTTTTATGATTCTCTCCTTTAAAAATTAACTTTCCCCAGTTCAGTGCCACTTGTGTGGACTCTGAAATGTGGGGGAGATGGGGGAAGGGCTTGTAAACAAGTGGTTTTTAGCTCAGGTAATTAAATTTCAAATTTATCAATTTGGCTGCTTGGATTCCTATATTGTTGTTCACAAACCCCACCTCATTTGGGGGCTCATCTGGGATTACAGGATCTAAGGCTCTCTTTGAGGTGATTGTTCATGAGGAGGACTGCAGAAAGTGTTCTTTGCCCATGAGGAATCTTTTTGTTTGAAAGAGAAATCAAAACCCCTGGACTTTATCCTTACTGATAAGATTGTTTTAGTTTTTGTTGGGGTGTCCCTTGGGGGTCTTTGGAGACATTGGACACAACATTAAAGTTTCCAAGATCATTCCCAGACAAGAGATTGCCTGCCATTTGTTGGCTATAAGGTCAAACTAGTTCTCAGTGTCAGTCTGTTAGTCTCTGTCTTTGTTTTGTTAATCTTGTTTGTCTCCAGTTTAATGTTTGTTATTTGTCTGTTACTCATGTGATTGGGTCAGTCTGCTTTTGCTTTTTATTGCCTTTGTAATGTGTTCTTAACTATTTTCAAGAATCTCATGGGAAAGCCTGTTCCTATAGTGAACCTGTTTACCCAGGGAAGCTCCAAACGTCTTAAAAATGTAAATGGCCCACTTTCAGAGTTTCCAGAAGGGACTTTTAACTTCTCTTTGTGTTATCAGGCCTACCTCAACTATCTGAAAAATAAAGCACTGCCACTGAAGCTGTCACAGGTGCCCCACCCAGTAGGTCTCCTGGTGAGAGGGGTACTTGCCCTGCTTGCAGGCCCTGCACCCACTGTGTCCCCCCCACTCTTAAGCCTGAGGCCCAGATATTTCAGGGCTCCCACTGCAGAGAATATCTCAACCCCCCTTCCTCTTCCCTGCATGCTGAGCAATCAGTCAGAGCACAGCACCTTAACTGTTTCCTGCCCAGTTATTCCTGACACAGCAGCAGCAGCAGCAGCAACAGCACAAGCAACCAGAGGCAACCCTAGTGGAGCCAGAACCAGAACCAAAGTTAAAGCCTATGCCATACAGTGGGGACAATGGTGCCTTTCAGCTCTCTGAGGCCAAAAGCATGGACAGCAGCACTGCTTCCCTGATGGACACAAGCCCAGTGGCTGTAGTGCCCCTTTTCTGGACTTCTGCACCAAATCCCTGACTTGCCCTATTCAAGTTAAGGAGGATCTCCTATGGTTTCAACAGACCAGTTGGAGTGCTTTTAAAAGCAGTGCTTGGAAGCAACTAATCTGTTTTAACAGAGTTAAGTTAGGGACGTGACAGGTCTCCAGCTACATTTTTGGACCACCTCCTGTACACCCATTTTTCCAGAGGCACCTAAGAATAGACATGCCCTAAATATTGGTTCGTCTCTCAGTTAGCCCCAGATATTAAAAAAAAAAAACTTCAAAGGCTAGAAAGATACAAAGGTAAGGCACTCTCAGAGTTAACGGAGATAGCCCAAAAAGTCTTCAACAACCAAGAAGATCCACAGGACTTAAACAAAAGGATGGCAGAGGGCCTTCTTGCTCTAGAAGCAAAAGAAAATCCCAAAACCTAATGTGACTCAGGAAACCCCCCCTAAATCTAAAAGGGCCCCAGTAGGCAAAAACCAGTGTACCTATTGTAAAAAAGGTCACTGGAAAATGCACTGTCCAGAGCTCCAAAAAAAGACTGCCTCCACTCTGAAGGTCTTCATTCAAAAACTGAGCCAGTCAGGGTTCTTTCAGCCCCCAGGAACTTCAGTTTACTCTTACTGTAGGGGGCCAAAATGTCAGCTTTTTGGTCAATACAGGAGCAAGCATTCAGTACTGCAAGAGCTTGACTCAAACCCAGATGAGCATTCAAGGAGCAACTGAAAAAAATAAAAGCTTACCCATGGACTCAGGCCAGTATTATGGATTTGAGCAGAGGGTCCCTAACCCACTTTTCCTTATCATGCCCAAATGTCCCTACCCCCTGATCAGACAAGACTTGCTCTACAAGGTATAGGCACAAATCTCTTTTTAGGGCACAAACCCCTCAGTAACTCTTGGGTTTCAGAGAATGCTAAGAGATCTTCAAAAGGCTAAATCAGAGGTGACTACCACTCCTCCTTCTGCTATTCTTTTTACTTGTCCCCTCACTGAAGGATACTTCTTTCTGGTGGACTCACCCCTGGCAGACTCCCCTCCAACTTCATAGCAACAAAAATGGCAAAAGGAGATTTCTGGTGTCTGGACAGAATCCAACCCACCGTGATTTGTAATCAGTCAATCTCCAGTTGTAGTCACTCTTAACCCTGGGGTCACCCCAATCCAAGTCCACCAATATCCACTCAGCTTACAGGCCAAGGAAGGAATTTCCAAGCACATTCAAAGATTAAAAGTGGTCAATATCTTGATTCCCTGTAAGTCATCCTGGAACACACCTTTGTTACCTGTCCAAAAGCCTGAGACTTCAGACTATCAGCCTGTCCAAGACCTCTGAGCAGTAAATAAAAGAGTCATGACTCTACACCCACCTGTTCCTAATCCATGTACTTTGCTCAGTATGCTGCCTCCTATGCACACCTGCTACTCTGCATTAGACCTGAAAGATGCCTTCTTCTCCCTACCACTGGCTCCAGTAAGTCACACCTCTTTGCCTTTAAATGGACAGACCCCAAAACAGGAGAATTAGAACAAATGACCCAGACACATTTCTCTCAGGGGTTCAAAAATGCACCAGTTTTATTTGATGAAGCCCTGAGGTGGAACCGCAAGATTTTTGGGCAGAACATCCCTTCTTCACAGTGCTTAAATATGTAGGTGATTTACTACTGGCCACTACAGACTTGTCCTCTTGTCTAGAAGCCCTATTGAGAGATTTAGACAACATGGGCTTTTGATTCCCCACCAAAAAGGCACAGCTCTGCCTGCTCAAAGTCACTTATCTGGGTTATGTATTAGAAGAAGGAAAACGGACTTTGTCAGAATAAAAGGATTGAGGCTATCTTAAAAATCCCTTCTCCAAAAACTAAACATCAAGTTAAATAATTTCTAGGTGCTTTGAGCTAGTGCTGGTTGTGGATCCTGGGTTTTACTGAAATGGCTCAGCCACTCTACACCTTGACTGCAGAGAATCCATTTGGAATTTTAAACTGGACTGAATTAGAAGAACAAACTTTGAATGATTTTAAACATTTCCTTGTGAATGCTCCAGCAATCACTCTCCCTGACTTAGCCAAACTTTTCCAATTACCTGTGGCTGAGAGTCATGAGATAACAAAAGGGGTCTTAAGCTAGTACCTAGGACCCTAAAAGAGGCCTGATGCCTCTTTCCCATCAATTAGACCCACAGCTGCAAGGTGACCAAATTTCCTATGGACAATTTTAGCCACTGAAATACTCACCAGGGAAGCCACTAAGTTGACTTTTGGCCAGAGACTCCACATAGTGGCCCCACATTCTGTGGAGACACTATTGTGGTGGTCTCCTAATAGATGGCTTTCCAATGCTCACATTGCCAGTACCTAGCTCTTTTACTGGTACTGACCACATCAAGTTCCTGTCTGCTTCTGCCCTCAATCCAGTGACTCCAGCTAGATGAAAACCCCTCAATGCTGATAGAAAATTGTATGGACATTATTGACTCAGTTTCAAGCCTGTGAGATTCTCTGACTCATGTCCTTTTCGCCCAGCCTGAAGCCATCTTTTTCACTGAGGGTAGCAGTTACCTTCATCACAGTACTTAAATGGCAGGAGCTACACCACAAAAACTGAGGTAATATGGGCCCAAGCTTTAGGGTCAGGAACTTCAGCTCAGTGGGCAGAACTGATAAGCCTTACTCAAGCTCTAAGGTGGGGACAAATAGTTGGTACACTTTTGGTACTACCCACGTGCATGGGGCCATTTATTAGGAAAGAGGACCATTAACCTCAGCAGGAACAAAGATCAAGATATCCCAATAGCTTGTGAAAATGCCCTCTCTGAAATAGCACTAAAACCAATGGGGCCTATAACACTCCTCCCAGCTCTCCCACTACCCATGCTACTCAAGTCCTCCTATTCAAATTCAGACTTCTCTCACACTAGGGAGACTATGCGGTATTTATTCATGTGAGTTTGATTTATTTCACTTATGAGTAAGAGTACATAAGATTCTATGGTAATAATGGATCCCCATTATATTGCTTTGAAGTCCTGTAATGTTTTCATTCATTGGTTCTGTTTTATTCTGTTTTATTTGACCTTATTATATGTGATGGTATGAACACCTACTTTGAAGAAAACAAGACAATATGTCAGCCATTGCTGATTTAATATCATCTGGCTTTGAAGTCCTACCATGCTTTCATTTTTCTATTACCATTGGTTTTATCATGTTGTGTCTTACTGGATTTTAGTGTGGGTAATAAATATAAACAAGTTTTTTATGAAAAATGAGATATTAAAGTAGCCATTGTTCATTTTCTGTTATTTGGTTCAGAATGCCTTGTAATAGTTTCATTCTCTTGAATGCTTTTATTCTATTTTGTTATGTTTGATATTATTGTTTGTGAAGCTATGCTCAACTATTTGAAAGAAAGAGATATTATGGTAGCTACTGTTGATATCCAATTGTTTCATTGTGAAGGGCTGAGTTGCTTGTATTGTTCTGTTCTGATCTGCATTGTTCTGTCCTCTTTTGTTTTATTCTCTGTAAAATAAAATTAAAAAACAAAATTTCAGACTTCAGACCAGCCAAGAGCCTAGAAGCCCAACTCTTTCTGGAAGGCTGACAGATCACTGTGCCCCCAACCCATCCAGGAGACCCATCAGGCCACTCACTTGGGGGAAACAAATTGTCCAAGTAGAGACTAAAGAGATCAGCCAAAAATACTACAGTGTCTTCAAGTGAACCCCAAGCTGGCTCCCACTGATGTTTGAAAGAGACAATGAGGACTTAGCCCTGGAGACCACTAGGAGATAGACTTTACTGAAACAGGCCCAGGAAGAGTGAGACATAACTATCTCTTAGTTCTCATAGACACATTCATCAGGTGGACTGATGGATTCGCCACTCAGATTGAATCAGCTCTCATCATAGCTAAGAAACTTCTCTATGAGATAGTGCCTAAATTTGGTTTGCCCACCTCCCTCAGGTCTGATGATGACCTAGCTTTCATAGCTCAGATCACTTAAAAATTAGCTGCAGCTTTAGAAATCAATTGTAAATTTCCTTGTGCTTACCAGCCTCAAAGTTCAGGCCAAGCAGACAATGAACAGAACCATAAAGGAAACTAATACAAAACTGGCTCTTGAGACTGATTAAAACTGGGTAAGCTTCCTTCCTTTTGCCCTTCTGTGTGTGCAATATACTCCCTAACTCCAGGGCATTATTCCTTTTGAGGCAATGTATGGCTGACAGCTCCCTTTGATTTACCCATGTCCAAGAAGATAAATTGGCTATTGTCACTAATGGGGAACTTGTTAAGTCCTTACAGGTTCTTCAGCCCTTTCTGTACTTGACTCACTGCTTGTTCTTGGGTCATCAGACCATTCCTGAAATACCTAATGACCCTCTGGCAGCTCAACCTGGTGATTAAATCTACATCAAATGGAGACAGCCCACATCCCTAGGCACTTGCTGAGAAGGACCCTATACAGTCACCTTGAGTACTCCCATGGCCATCAAGGTTGACAGAAAGTTATTAGATGCATCATTCCCACTTCAAGTCCACAATATCAGATACTGCAGCTAAGTAGACTATAATATAGCTAATATTGAACCCAGATGATAAACACCTCAAACCCTGGTTCTGGTTCTTCATACAGGTGGGGGCAGGGAACTAAATCCCTCACTTTAGGAAACATTCAGGGCTCTAGACTTTGTATTCAGTCTGTAAATTTCCCCTTGAAGCACTTTGAATCAATTGTAATTTAACTGTGTGTGTACAAAATGTGTCTTAGCCCCTCAACCAACATGTAGTCTCCCTGCTGGGAACTTGATTTGTCTATACAAATGGCCTCACCCCTTCTGCTAATCTGACTGTCTTCATTGTACCTTACCCTGAATTCTGTATCTTAACTCATGTTCTTCCCCAAGTGTACTGGTATTCTGGAGAAGGAAGGAGGGAGCATATGGGGTTACCCAACCCCAAGAAAAAAGAGGGCCCCAGTCCTAATTCCTTCCTTTTTTGGATGAGAAGTAGTTGGTTCCACAGCACTAAGATCTTAAACATAATGTTCATCACTTGGTGGAGTCTCTAAACTCTCTGGCTGAGATGGTTCTTCAGAACAGGTGAGGTCTAGAGCTCCTATTCTTAAAACAGGGAGGTCTATGCCTAGCCTTTGGTGAATCTTGCTGCATTTACAACCACCATTGAGGAGCTGTTAGGGACAGTCTTACTCAGCTCAGAAAGTGCCTAACTGATAAAAAAAAATGAGAGGCATCATCAACAAAGTTAGTAAACACCCCAAGGTTGATCACCCTACTCTCAGCTCTGCCAGGACCCCCGGTTTTCTTCTTTTTGGCCATTACTATTGGCCCCTGCATGATAAACTGTTTAATGCATTATATCTAAAGCCAAGTTCAACCTATTAAACTAATGGTTATACATTCCCAATATGAGGATCTGTGAAATGTAGAAGAGGAAGATAACTATTAAAAGGATGACAGGAATCAAGGATTTGATTCATGCGGTAAAACCAGTGGGGAATGTTGCAGCTTGGCAAAACTGATACCATCTTGATCCCTGCATTTAACTAGTGTCCTGTATCCAGGAAAATGGAAAATTAGTCAGGGTATAAGTCCCATGAGAAAAGCAGAATGAGCTGTACTCACAGGAGAAAAATTAACCTGCTCAACAAAAGGAGGAGGAGACAGGTGTCAACCAAATTTTAATGTAAGATTCTAACTAAATTGTTTCCAACAGGATGTCTTTTGTGATTCTCTTTTTTAAAAACTCTGTAACTTTCCAGTTTGGTGCCACTTGTTTGGACTGTGAAACAGGGGGTGGGGGATGAGTGTCGATATACAAGTGGTCCTGAGCTCAGGTAATTAAATTTCAAATTTATCAATTTGCTGCTTGGATTCCTATATTGTTGTTCACAAACCCACCTTACTTTTAGCCAGTGAAACTGAACAAAAAATATTTGTAAAAGCATGAAGCAATCTAAAAGAGATTTAAAATTTCTCTGAGTACAATATTTACATGTGTGTGTTTCTTGAGTTTGTTCTTGTGTTATTTGATCCTAAGAGAAAAAAGGAACTTTGCACTGGTCATGTAAAACTTGTGTGTTTATGATACTGTAATCTTTTGGAAACAAATTCTTGAAAGCAGAATATATGCTCAAATTTTAGTCATAGAAGTAAGTTCCCACAAATATACCAATAGTGAAACTGATCCATTTTATTCAGCTTAAGTTATGTCATGAAAAAAGTTTTACTCATAATTTAAAAAAAAATAATCACATTTAACCATTCTTTTGTGGATATGTTCTTAGAACTTGCAGTGAAACACTGCTACTCCCTAATTAATATTATTTTGTTTTTTAATCACTAGTTAATTTTTAAAAGATACATTTGTATTTGTGAAGTTTTCTCCTTGTGAAAGGTTGATTTAAAACTACATAAGTAAAATTAGAGCATCATGTTATTTTCAGTATCAAAATCTTTTCATGTTCTCTTCTTTTTTATAGTTTTTTATTTAAAGAGAAAAAATAGGAAAAGGGTAGAAATAATGAAGAATTTCAAAAAGAAAAGGGTAAACTGCAAGAAATCACTAGCTGATAAATTACATATTGTTCTCTTAGAAATAGTTGTTCAAGTTACAAAATTAAATCATACAAAGTAGACATTCAAACAGTAAGAATTTAAACAGCTATGCATGCATGAGTCTCTACATGTATTTCTATCCTTTCTGTATTAGAGGAAAAAACAAAGCATAGCAAGATGAAACAAAACAAATTCCTATAAAAACATGAAACCAAAAAGTCATATAAAACCACAGTACAAGATGATCTACAATGGTTATTGTGTTGCCTCTTGTTATCTTCAATAGAATTGTCTATATCATCAGGCATATTTGAACATAGCAGTATAATTGAATAGAGCAGTGCATAACAATATTAGTAAAAACAAAACATTGTAGAGAGGGTAAAACTTCAAAGGCAGGTAATAATCAAACAAGAGTGGGTATCCTAGTGAATCTTTTCATCTTCAGTGTAGTTACCTATACTCTCAGACTTAATACTATCAATCATAATAGCTTTGAATAAAATCTGTCAATACAAAACAGCAATCTAGCAAACCAGATTCAATTAAGATCAGTCATGGTAAAACAGAGTAAGTTATACAAAGCTTCAGATTAAGTTCATAGTAAATTAAGGATGATTACTGTACTATATTCTGCTATTTTATGTAGTATAAGTAGACAGACTGGAACATAATATAATCCATCTAAGCAGAATAGTGTGAGTAATGTGGGTTGTAAATACTGGTACACTATTAAAAATATCCTCTGGCTTCTTTTTTTAGACTATTCCTCCCCTTTCACTCCCACAGGGTGCTGTGCATTTTGGGTCCCACCAACTAACCTCAGTTTTTTGATGGGGGGACAACCTGTTATTTACCTAAGTGGTTCTGAACTTTCTTACTCTTGGACTTGATCTCAAGTTATAATCCTTTACCTACAAAAGCCTCAAGGTTTTCCTTCATTATAGCTGAGTAGTTCTCTACTGCAGATAGGTATCCTCTCTTTCCAACATATCTGCAGTTGGTGGTTGAGTTGCTCCTATTTCTTTCTGGCTCCCTGTCTTGACAGAGCATTGTTTCTCATATGTGATTTTCTGTCCATGAACCCTCTCTCAATTGATTTTAGTTCCTATACAGAGCATCTTGATGGACCCTACCTCCTGATCTACTCTTCCAGTCTCTTTTTTTTTTTTAGTGTATCAAGGCCCTCTATGTTAGAGATTATAGACAACCTTCTCTGCCTCATTTCTGCTGTGCTATTTTTCTGCCTTTGTCTACTTTTCTCCTTCATTCTACTGCATGCCCCATTCATTGAGAACATTCTGCCACTGTTCCTCAAATCCTGGTAATTTTGTCTCTCTCTCTAGAATGTCCTTCAGTATTCTTTGTAAGCTTGAATTGGTAATCACAGATTCCTCCAGTTCCTCTTTGTCATGGAAGCATCTTGTTTCTCCATTAATTTCTAGTGACTGTTTTGCAGGGTACATCAATCTGGGCTGGTGGTTATTTTCTTTCAAGGCTTGGAACACTTTGCTCCAAGCTCTTCTTGATCTGATGCTCTGTATAGAGAAGTCTGCTGTGATTTTGATGGGCTTTCCTTTATAGGTAATCCATTTTTATCTCTGACAGTTTTTAATATTCTGTTTTTACATTGAATTTCTGGTATCTTGATTATTATATGACTGGGTGTAGCTCTGTTTTGGTTGTAGGTTCTGTATGCCTCATATATCTGAATACCATTTTCTTTTCTCATGCTTGGGAAGTTTTCCTTAATTATTTCTATGAATAGCCTTTGCAATTCACCTGTTTTTATTCCTGCTTCTTCACTCACATTTCTTATTCTTAAATTATGGATTCTTTTGTCATCTTCTAGCCTTTGTATTTTACTGCCTGTTTCCTTGTTATTTTTAAGAGATCTTTCCTTTCATGATCACACATTGCAAACTTGTCTTCAAGTTTTGATAGTCTATCTTTAGTTTCTTTTAAGCAGTTTTTCCAGCTTTCAATGGAGTTTTTAATTTCCTGTTAATCTCTTTGAATCTGCTTCATGAATTCTAGATTTTCTTTATAATCTTTATCATGTTTCCTTTTTTGTGTTCCTCCCTTCTTCCATCTGTGTCTTCTTAAGAGGTGCTTAGCATTTCTTTTACTAATCTACTTATATCTTGTTTTACCTGGTTTAATATTTCAATTTTGGGCTTGTGTATAAGGTCCCAAAGATATCTCTTAATGTACATTGAAGCCATATCTGATGTTGCATATTTGCTGCTTTCAGTCTCTTTTGTATTTTCCTCTCCTAGATCAAAGTTCTCAGGGTTTTGGGCTGGGGGATTTTTCTTGCTGTTTCTTTCTCTTGTCAAGTTTTTGGTTCCTTCCATGCAGGTATATAGTCGATGTCCCAGCCCCTTTCCTTGTTGGTTACAGTTCCTCTGAGGCTAACTGGTGAAGGATTTCTGCACTCTCCTGTTTGCTTTTTTCACTGAGGTGTAGGCAGGGGCTGTGTATGCTGGCCCCTCACCACCAGGCCAGTCAACCTTCAGGGGCCTTCACCAGGTTAGTGTGTGCTAGACATAGGGAATTGGTTTGGGATGTTTTATAGGCCCCAGCCAGGGGTGTGACCCAGGCCAAGCAAATCCCATGAATCTGCTCTGTGGAAGGAGCAATCAACTGAAGTCACTGTCATCCCTAGTTCAGGGTCCTCTTGCCCTCTTCCTGTGGGGGGTCTTATTCCCAGCACTCACCATGGATTAATGGAGGTTCTTTCACTGGCTCATACTCCATGGGGCTCACCAACTCCTGACTTCAGTGCAACTGCGGCTTTTGTGAGTCACGGTGGGAGTAAGTTCAGGTGACTCTGCAGGTAGCAGCAGGTAGCAGCGAGCACAAGTTCAGGCAGCTCTGAGGTTCGCAGTGAAATCGCTGTGGCCACTTATTTTAGCTGTTCACAGAGGCTCTGTATTTTGTTGCTTAGTGAACTGCCATATCAATTATTCTCTGTATAGAAAGTGCCTTATGATACCATTACTACATGCATGACTCTCAGAATATTTCATATAGCTAAGAATCAGTATTTTAATGGATTCTTCCTTGGGAATGCCTGCCTCTAAGATTTTAAATCAGTGTATATGAAACAATCATCTCAAACTCATGGTTAAGTTTTTCAAAATATATAGAGTACAGAAATCTGACTAGAAAAAGTTGATTAATTGAGCAAGAATGTCCAGTTGGTTTGAATCAGCATGATTATTGCAAGAACATAAAAAAACAGAAGGGAAGTATTTCTGCTGGGATTCTTTGGAAAGGCTTTATTGTGAATACTTTTCTTCCAGAAAGTTTCTGTGCTTCTTTTTCTAAGGATCTGTGGCTTCTTCCTACTGGTGGGCTTCAGTCTTCCTCTTCATCTTGGACTTCATCTCCTGGCTTCCATTGCAGACCCCTCAGGTTTCTGGCTCAGGCTCTTTACCTTTTGGAACAGACCCAGAATTATTCTTTCCAAAGATTAATTTCATTATGAGTTTTTTAGCAGCTCTATGTTTAGAATTGATTTCCTAGCTCTATGAAGAATGTCACTAAAATTTGGTAAAGACTGTACTGAATCTTTTGATCACTTCAGGAAGGATGAATTTTGATTCTTTACTTGGAGATGGTATGTCTTCCTATTATTTTGTATCCTTCTCAATTTTCTCATTAGTTATTTTTAATTTTCCTAATAAACAATTCACATTTTTGGTTAATATTATTCTTTAACAATTCTATGCTTTCTTTCATATTTTTACAAAATGACTGACAATTCGTATTTATTAACTCACATTATGTAGCAATTGTACTGATTTTCATACATTGGTTTTTGATTTTACTGAATTCATTTATTGGTTCCAATGGCTTTTAGGTTGATTTTGGATGTTTTCTCTATATAGGATCTTGCCAAAAGCACAAAGTGAAAATATAACCTCTACTTTAATAATTGGATAATCTTTATTTCTCTTTTGCTAAAGGTACTTGTTCATATTTTTTATACTTTTTTAAAAAAGTGAAAGTAGTCATTGTGGGCTCTGGGCCTTAAAAAAGAATTTTTCCTTTTCTCACATTCAGTATGATGTTAGCTATTGTACTGTTACATATTGTCATTTTATTGAGGTACATTCATGTTATGTGTAACATATCATGAAGTGGCATTGGGTTTCATCTACATCTTTTCATATTATCATGGGTTTTTGTCTTTCATTCTGTTTATGTGGTATATTCTGCTTATTGATTTATGAATATTTAATCATTCTTTTATTTTAAAGTGAAAAAAGTGTAAAAACAATGACAAAAAAATTGAAAACAAAATGATAGGAGATTTACCATGGTTCATATGTTGTATATTATGAACTTCAAATCAGTTTTTTTGATTATAAGATATTGGCATGAAAATCTTGATCAAACAGTCAAACAATGGAAGCACAAACCATTCTTTTTGATGAAACAACAGAGAGTCAAACTGTAATTATTTATCTTGTATTTATCTAATCTTTTCCCTTTTTTTCTTTTCTCCTTTCCCCTACCTCAACTGTTCTTTCCTTCTGAGTAGTTTCATTCCCTATTGCTTTCATAATATCTATTATACAATTTGAATCATCTTTACTCTTTTACGATTCTGAGCTAAGGAAACAATACAATATTTACACATGTGAATCTTATTTATTTCACTTATAAGTATGGTCTGAAATTGGATCCATTCACATATAAGAGCCTCAAATATATCCTTCTGTATGGTTGAGTAGTACTCTATTGCATAAAAATGCCATATTTTTAATCCATTCTGCAGTTGATGGGCATTTAGGATGTATTGAAGATTTAGCTATTAGCAATTGTGCTGCTCTAACCATGGGTGCACATATATCACTGTGGTATGATGTTTTCAGTTCTTCTGGAAAGCTACCCAGTAGGTGAAAACCTAAGTAGAATGAAACCTTCAATCTTAGGTTTTCAGGAATATCCACACTGATTTCCACAGTACTTGTGCAAGATTACACTCTCACCAAAAGTGGAAAAGGGTTCCTTTTTCCCCAAACCCCACCAGCACTTATTATTGGTTGATTTCTTGATGATAGCCACACTTTCTGGAATGAGATGGAATCTCAGAGTTGTTTTCATTTGCATTTCTCCAGTGACTAGTGAAGTTCAATTATTTTTCATATATTTATTTGCCATTTATATTTCTTCATCTGAGACATGCATATTCAACTCAGATGCCCATTTTAAATTTGGGACCCTGATTTTTTTCAGTTCTTTATATATTCTACTATAAGTCCTTGTTGAGAAGGTTAGCTAAAATTTTCCCTAATCTGTGGGGGGTTTTTTTTTCACTGTGTTGGTGATTTGTTTTGATGTTCAGAGTCTTTTTTAATAAGGTAAGATCCCAGTTGTTAATTCTTTGAAGTACTTCCACACAGGTTGCATTATCTTTATGAAATCCCAGCCTACCCCTACATCTTCAAGATTGCTAAGTACAGTGTTTTCCAGGAGATATAGTATTACTCTTTTAATATTTAGAGTCCTGATCCATTTTGACTTTAGTTCAGTGCATAGTGTTAGGCTTGTGTCTATTTTTAGTCTTCAGCATGTGAAAATTGGTTTCTCCAGCACTATTTATTTATCAATTTTTTTGGTACCAGGGATCAAACTCATGACCTTTTGCTTGCCAGGCAGGTGCTTACATCACTGAGCTAAATCCCTGGCCCATCATTTACTAAAGAGCCTGTCTTTATTCCAGTGAACATATTTGGCCACTTTGAGGAAGATGAGGTGACTGAGTGTGTTTGTAGTTGTATCTGCTTCTTATAATCTGTTCCACTGATCCTCAGATCTGTTTTTTTCGTGGTACCATGCTGATTTTATCACACTAGCTTTGGAATATAATTTCAAGTGTGTATCTGTGATGCTAACAGCTTTGCCTTTGCAGGCCAGGATGGTTGTTGCTATTCTAGGTCAATTCCAAGTGCATTTTAAGAATGTGTATCTAGATATCTGAGGTAGGCTAATGAATATTTTGATCAGGATTGCATTCAATGTGTGTAAAATTTTTAGGAATATGGTCATCTTATATATCCATGTGGAAAGAACATTTTCTGACATCGTCTTCAATCTTCTTTTTCTGAGCACTGTAGTTTTCAATATATAGAACTTTTTAATCCCTTGTTAGATTGATTCAAAAGTATTTCATTTTTTGGATGCTACTATGAAAGGTGTTATTTTGCTAATTTATCTCAGTGTGATTGTTGTTGTACACAAGAATGCTGTTTAGTTTTGAGTGTTGACTTTGTATCTAGATACCATATTGAGTTTAGTTATTAATTCTAGCAGTCTTTTGATGGAGTTTTTGCAGTCCTTTATGTAGAGTATCATGTCATCAGCAAATAATGATTGTTTAATTTCTACCTTTCCTAACCTTATTCTCTTTACTTCTCTCTCTTCTCTAATTGCTATGGCTAATGTTTCTAGAACTATATTGCATAGAAGTGGAGATAGTGGACATCTTTGTCTGATTCCTGATTTTACAGTGAAAGCTATTAGTTTTTGTCCATTTAGTATGATGTTGTTCATTGGTTTGTCATACATAGCATTTATCAGATTAAGCTAAAGACCATCCATTTTGATATCTATAGGGTTTTTATTATGAATGAGTGCTGGACTTTCTCAAAATCTTTTTCTGCATCTATTTAGATAATCATGTGATTTTTGTCTTTGGCTCTGTTGATGTGGCATACTATGGTTAGTGATTTGTGTATGTTGAGTCATAGCTGTATATCTGGTGTGAATTCTACTTGGTCATTGTGTATAATTTTCTTTATTTCCTGTGCTCTCTTTGCTGTATTTTACTGATGGTTTTTACACCTATGTTCATTGTGGGAATTGATCTGTAGTTCTCCTTTTAAGTTGTTTCTTTCTATTATTTTTATATACTAATAATACTCCAGGAATGAGTTAGGGAGAATTGATTCCTTTCAATTCATTTAAAGAGTTTGAAAAGTGTTTGCATGAAATCTTCCCTAACTTTATATCCATTTGATAGATTTATCTGTGAATCTATCAAGACCTCAACTTTTCTTTCTTGGAAAATTTTAATTACATTTTCAACTTAAGTATCTGATCTCAAAATTTCATAATCTCTTAATGCAGCCTTGATATTTCATAACTTTAAGAAATCTTTCTATTTCTTCTGCATTTTCCATCCTAAGTGGGTAAAATTTTTGAAGTAGGTATTCATAATTTTCTGAATTTTCACACGATCTGTAGTGATTTCATCATCTTTATTCTTAATTTCATGAGTTTTGATTTTTCTTTCCTTTTCTTGATAAATTCACTATTGGTTTGTAAATTTTGTTTATTTTTTCAAAGAACCAATTCTCCAATTCATTAATTCTTTGTGTTGTTTTCTTAGTCTCAACTTCATTAGTTTTTGCTCTGGGATTTATAATGTCCTCCCTGTTATGAGTTTTGGTCTTGATATGCTCTTCTTGAAGTTTCAGAAGCATAATTGGGTTGTTTATTTTTTTCTCATTCTGTTTTTCTGATGTGAAAATTCACTGCTATAAAGTCCCCTCTTAAGATTGTTTTCATTGTGTCCCACATGTTCCTGTAGGTTGTATTTGCATTTTGATTTGATTATATTTGATTGTAGCTTATTTGCATTTTGATTTGATTGTATATATTTATAAATTAAATTTCTTCTGTAAATTCTTCAGTGATCCACTGGTTGTTCAGGAGTGTGTTAAATAATTCTCATATGTTTGTGTAGTTTTTGTAGTTTATTTTGCCATTAATTTCCAGTTTCAGTGTACTGTGGTTAGATAATATGCATAGGATAATTACAATTCCTTTGCAATTACTGAAGCATGTTCTATGGTCTACTATATGGTCTACATTACAGAACATCCAGTGTTTAGCTGAGAAGAATTGGTATTGGATAATTTGTTCATATGTTTGATTCAGTTCTGTTAGTTCTTTGGGAAAGTTGATATAATTCCTTGTGACAATGGACTATTAAGTTCCCCCATTACAACTGTATGATTGCATATTTGATTTTTCATACTCTGAATTTTTGTCTCATATAATTGAATGCTCCCAATTTAGTGTATGTATGTATGTATATATATATATATATATATATATATATATATATATATATATTAGATTGTTACCTCTCTATCTCTTGAAGTTTTTGCCTAACTTGTATGTAGTGACAATCTTTATCTCTTTTGATCATTTTTTATTTGAAGTTCACATTGTCTTCAAACAGAATAGGTGATTCTGCTTTTTTCTGGTTTCCATTTGCATACAGTACATTTTCCCATTCTTTGAAATTGCATCTGAGATTCTTTTTGGGTTCATTGTCTTTCAATTACACAGCATATTGTTGGATCCTGTTTCTTGATTCATTCTTCCCATGTATTTCTTTTGATTGGAGATTTCAGGCTCTTTCAATGAGGGGTATAACTGATATGCATTGGCTTATCTTTGTCATGCTATTTTTCTGTCGTTGTTTTCCTTGATTTCTAATCTGTTTAATTGCTTGCATTGTCTTGTGGTTTCTTTCTGCTATTTTTCTGGGATCTGCAATCTTTTTTATCTCTACCAAGAATAACGTTCATTACTCTTTTTAGGGTTGGTTTTGTGGACATGAATTTCATCAGCTGTTCTTTGTTATGGAAATGTCTTATTTTTCCATTAATTTTGAAACGTAGTTTTGCAGAGTACATGAATCTGGTTTAGAATTTGTTGTTTTTCAGAACTTGAAATACTTCATTCCAAGGTTTTGTGTTTAGAAGCTGACCATGACTTTAATGTGCTTTCCTTGATAGGCAATCTATTTCTTTTCTCTAATAGCATTTAATATTTTGATTTGGTGCTCAATTTCTGCCATCTTGATTATTAGAAGTTTGCTTGTTGATATTTTTGCTTTTGTCTGTTCGGAGATTTATATGCCTTACTTATCTGTATGGCAGATTGTGTTCCCACGCCTGGGAAATTTCCTTCTAGTAATTCTGCCAAAAGTTTTTATTTAATGTTTTTGTTGTTGTTGTTGACTCCTGCTTTGTCATTGACACCTATCTGTCTTATATTGTTTCTCTTTGCATTATGCGGGCTCTGTTGAATAATTATTTCATGGTTCCTTGGTGTTTTTAACAGATCTTTTCTTTCATGATTGATAGCTGTGATCCTGTCTTCAAGGTCTGAATATCTGTCTTAAGATTGTTTAAGTGGTTTTGCCAGATTTCAATAGAATTTTTAATTTCCTGGATATCTCCTTGAATCTGTTTCATTCATTCTTTTTCTTTTATATATTGTTCATTCAATGGTTCCACCATTTTCCTATGCTCCTGTATTCTTTTTTTTTTTATCTATGAATTCTCAAGCTATGCTGAGTCATTTCTTCTTTATGGTTGCTATTTCTGTTTTTACCTGAGAGAATATTTCTGATCTGATTTCCTCCATATCCTTGTGGATTTGCTTCTTACTTCACTTGCTCTCTTTTCAGAAATTTCAGGTGTGTATCAAGATCTTTTATGTTCATATCTCCTATACTTGTTCTGGAAAGGCTGGCAGTTTGAGATTCCTTTTTGTGATTTGTCATTTTTGCTTCTTTGATCATATTTCAGTCCTTACAATCCTGCTAGCCTCCCTTGTCCATTGCATGTGTTTCAGTCATGGTCCTACTGTGTTGCTTTCATTCACCCAGGTGCCAGGTGTCATAGTGTATGGGAGGGGCCAGTCACTTGAATTCCTCCTGCAGGATGAGTCCTGGGCTGAGTAGTATAGGAGTATTGTTGTAAAGCAACACTTACCTCATAGTTTTACTGAGACTTCAGACTCTTCCAGGCTACTAGATCCACCAGTGAGTGTTGTGTGCCTTGGTTAGGGCCCTATTGTTTACTGGGTCTCTTACAGACGAACCTAGGATCTTCCAGTTGGAGAATGAAGGTAGAGTTTACACAAGCTTTGACCAGACTGCCGAGTTCCTAAAAGGGAGAGAGGTCACTGAGGCCCCTGGTGGCCTGCCAAGATCCTTCAGCTCTAGTAAAACTGTCTTTCATGCCTAGGATGATTTCCACTGTCTCATGATAAATAATTTTCCTAATATGCTTGGGGACTCATTTTGGCTGTATTTTGTTGAGAATTTATGCATTTATGTTCATGAAGTGGAGGTTTAATGAGATTGACTTGCACCTTCTTCTATGTATCTGCTTGATGAGGATGTTGCACAGTAGCACAGTACCTGCCTGGTATGAATCAGTTCCTGTGTTCCATTCCCAGTACCAAAAATAAAATTGTTCATGCTTGTTTTGTTTTGGTATGAAGGTATTGTTGGCCTAATGGAATGATTTTGGAAAATTTTGCTTCTTTTTTGGCATTATATAAGAAGTATTAACACAGTATTGCTACTTCACTTATTTTATGGTTCTGAGAACTGAAACTAGGACCTTCACGTTGAGCTTTATTTCAAATTCAAATTACACTTTTGCTTCCATGACAGAATCTTGCTAAACTGCCATAGCTGGGCTCAAAATTATGAACCTGTTGGCTTAGCCACCTAGAATTGTGAGATTACAGTAATTAACCATGCCTGATTATTGCAAATCTGTGTTTGACAGCACCTTGCAATGAACATTTTCCATCTTTTACAGTGTTTCAATCAAGTAAGTTAAAAAAAGCTGAATTCCAATTGCAGAAATGTCTTTTTGCAAGCAAAAGTTACTTTATTAGTATCACTCTTTTATCAATTTCCATTAGTGCAGTTTTTGGAATTCCTGTATGCCAGTATTTTTTCAATTTTTTAAAGGATTTTTATTTTTTATTTTTGAGTATTCATGTATTCATTTTTATTTACAACTAATTATTGTCTATTATTCTCAATACTTATGAGGTTCAATCATATATTTTGAAATACATATATATATATATATATATATATATATATACATACACATTATGGAAAGATTGAATCAAACTAATCTATACTTCACAAACTTGGCTTTTGTGTTTAGTGAGAGCATTAAATCCTATTATTTTAGCAGTTTGAAGTACTTACTACAGTATTATTAACTGAGATTAATGTACAATGACATGGAAAATTAGAAAGGTATCTGCAGTAGAAAGAATTAATGAATTGAAACGCTGGTTTTTTGAGAGAATAAACAAAATTGACAAACCCCTAGTTAACCTTATCAATAAAAAGAAAGAAAAAACCCAAATTCCTGCAATAAAGACTGAAATGGGGAAATTAATACAAATTTCATGGAAATTGAAAAGACAATGAATACTTACTTTGAAAATCTCTACTCACATAGAGTGGAAAACAGAGGAAATGGACAGATTTCTAGAAACATATGAACTATCAAAGCTCAACCAAGAAGTTATAGCAATTTTGAACAACCCAATATCAGCTATTGAAATTGAAAACGTAATTTAAAACTTACCAACAAAGAACATCCCAGGTCCTGATGGATTCACAGCTGAATTCTACAAAAATTTAGAGCAGATTTGATTCCAGTACTCCTTAAACTCTTCAATGAAATTGAGAAAACAACACTCCTCCCTAAATCATTCCTGGAGGCAAGTATTACTCTGATACCAAAACCAGAGAAAGACCCACACCAAAAAGAACTACAGACCAAACTCACTAATGAACATTGATGCAAAGATTCTCAATAAAATACTGGCAAATAGAATGCAGCAAATCATCACAATCATACATCATGACCAAGTGGGGTTCATTCCAGGAATGCAGGGATGGTTTAACATAAGCAAATCAATAAATGTGATACACCACATCAACAGAGTCAAAAACAAAAACCACATGATCATCTCAATAGATGCAGAAAAAGCTTTTGACAAATTCCAACACATGTTCATGATAAAAATCCTTCAGAAACTCAGAATACACAGTGTCTACCTCAACCTTATAAAGGCCATCTATGACAAACCAACAGCCAACATTATACTAAATGGACAAAAAATGAAAGCTTTCCCTTTAAAATCAGGAACAAGACAAGGATGTTCACTATCACCACTCCTTTTCAATATAGTTCTGTAAACACTAGCCATGGTAATCAGACAAGAGAGAGAAATAAAAGGAATAGAGATAGGAAATGAAGAAGTTAAACTATCGCTATTTGCAGATGACATGATATTGTATATAGAAGACCCAAAAAACTCCATTAAAAGACTGCTAGATGTAATAATCAAGTTCACCAGGGTAGCTGGATACAAATTCAATGACCAAAAGTCAATAGCACTCCTGAACACAAATAACTCAATCAGAGAAAAATTATGGAAATATTGCCCTTTACAATAACATCTAAAAATATCAAGTACTTAGGAATCTACCTAACTAAAAAAGTAAAAGACCTATATGCTGAAAATTATACTATGCTTAAAAAGGTGATTGACTAGGATATTAGGAAATGGAAGGATATTCCTTGCTCTTGGCTAGGAAGAACCAACATTGTGAAAATGGCCATACTGCCAAAACTGTTATACAGATTTAACACAATCCCAATCAAAATACCATTGGCACACCTCACAGATCTAGAGAAAACACCCCTAAAATTCATTTCAAAACAGAAGAAACCTGGAATAGCAAAGGCAATTCTGGGAAACAAAGGCAATGCAGGAGACATCTCAGTTCCTGACTTGAAACAGTACTTAAAGCCACAGTGATAAAATCAGCATGGTACTGGCAAAGAAATAGACCTGAGGATCAATGGAACAGATTAGAAGATGCGAGCACAAATACAAAGACACTCAGCCACCTGATATTTGATAAAGGGGCTAAATATGTCCACTAGAAGAAGGACAACCTCCTTAGTAAATGGTGTTGAGAAAATTGGCTCTCCACATGCTGAAGACTGAAACTAGATCTATGCATATCACCATGCACAAAACTAAAGTCTAAATGGATCAAAGACCTAAATACAAAAACAGAAACACTAAATCTGCTGGAAGACAAGTTAGGTTGAAATCTTGGAGACACAGAGGTAAGCAGAGAATTTATGAACAAAAAGAAACTGCATGGGAAACACTTCAAAGAATCAACAACTGGGATCTCATATTATGGAAAAATTTCTGCACTTCAAAGGAAATCGCCAACAGAGTGAAAAGAAAACCCACAGACTGGGAAAGAATTTTAGCCAGCAACCCCTCAGACAAAGGACTTATATCCAGAACATATAAGGAATTGAAAAACATCAAGCTCCCCAAATTCAAAGATCCTCTCCAAAAATGGGCATCTGAGATGAACACACATTTCTCAGATGAAGATATACAAAAGGCAAATAAATATATGAAGAAATGTTCACCATCACTGGTCATTTGAGAAATGCAAATTAAACCAGCATTGAGATTCCACCTTACTCCGGAAAGAATAGATGTCATAGAGAAATCAATTGATATCAAATGTTGGTGAGGTTGCAGGGAAAAAGGGAACACTGCTCCACTGTTGGTGGGAGTGTAGACAGGTGTAACCACTATGGAAATCCATATGGAGAATTCTCAGAAGACAAGAATTGGAAGCTCCATTCAATCCAGCTATTCCCCTTCTGGGTATTTTCCCAGAAGAACTGAAAAGTTCTTATCACAGTGATATATGTGAACCTATGTTCATAGCAGCACAATTTGTTATAGCTAAATCTTGGAAACAAGCAAGATGCCCATTAACCATAGAGTGGATAAAAAATACGTGGTATTTTTATACAATGGAATATTACTCAGCCATAAAATGGATGAACTTGAGACCTTCATAGGTAAATGGAGACAACTTGAGACTATCCTCATTAGTGCAATAAATAAGAATTGTATTTATAAATATCACAATGTGTCTCTAGTGTAAAAAGTAATAAGTACTACAAGAGTAATAAAACCCAAAATGTGTAACTGCTATTGTAAAAAAGAGGAAAAGAAAGTGCTCTAAGTGATATAACTGCATGTATGTTTGAGCATATAAAATAGATGATCATATTGCTGAATCTTAGTTGGGTCACTGAGCAGATACTGTTTTCAGTCTGACTGTTTGAAAGACTACTATACATTCTTTAATTTTGTAACTTGAATAATTATATCCAAGATGACAATATGTAATTTATCAACTAGTGATTTCTTAGTGTTGTTTTCTCTTTTATTTAAGAATTCTATATTGTTGCCACCCTTTTTTGTTTTGCTTTTTTCTCTCTAAATAAAATTTTTTAAAATATGTAGTTGCTATTGTAAAAAAGAGAGGAAATAGGAAGTGCTATAAAAGATATAACTGAAAATATATTTAAGTGTGTAGGATTGACAACTATATTTCTAAGTTCTTGTTGGATTTTTTAACACCTGTTTGCAATCTCACTGCCTAAATGTCCACTTTGTATGCTTTAATTTTGTAACTTGAACAAAAAAGGACAAATGTAATTTATGAGCTAGTGATTTCTTACTGTTTATTTTTTTAAAATTCTGTAATATTTGTACCCTTTTTCAGTTTTTTCTCTTTAAATAAAATTTTAAAAATAAATAAAATATAAGAAAATTTAAAATGGGAAATTAAATATAAAATTCCAATAGAAGTGTAAACAAGACTACCAAGAAAGACATCCTGCATAGCCTCTTGAAGGCTTATAAATGGTGCAATTGTATAATTTTCTATCTACTACCAGGTCAGGAGAATCTGATGAAACACAACAAAAGCAAACTCTCTGTGGGTATTTAATTATTCAAAATGAAAGACACCTTGTCGTTTACTTTAAGTAAAAGCCAAAGAGAAGTATCTCAGAGGAGTAGGATTACATGACTTTGCTTGTTTATTTTAAGTGAAAGCCAAAGAGAAAGTATCTCAGAGGAGTAGCATTACATGATTTAGAAAAACGAATCAAATATTTAACAGGAACATCAACAGTGCATGGTCTGGGCTAATTTTGGAAAGTACTACACTGGTTCACATAAAGTAATGAGTTTTGGGTGTGTACAAAAAAGGAATTAATTTTAAATATATAATAAGTGAAAGAAACATACAAAATGGCTTCATAAGCATACAAAGTAATACAGAATTCCATTTATGTAATTCTGGAAAACTAAACTATAGAAATGGAAATCTGATCAGTGCAACCATGGATGAGGGAGAGTGGAAGGTATTGAACCCACAAGTACCATAAAAGAAGCTTTTAAGTTTTTAACATAACAAAAATATATTTTGATATTGGAAGTGGTTGGACAATTACATGTTTTGCCAGATCACTAAAACTACCATTTAAATAAACTTCAACTTTCTTTCCAACAAAAATATTTGCATAAAATGAGCCTCCTTTTAAATCAACTTTTAGAAGAGAATTTAATAATTTAATAAATTTATGGATACTACCCATACATGGAGATAGATATTTAAAATATTTGAAATAGTACTCTCTATCAGTCACATTTGGTATTAAGTGCTAAATAGAGCTGCCATAATACAACATTAAATTGATGATTTTTTTTGTTTTGACTAAAATACTAAAAAATAAAGAACTCCTAGTACATTGCAACATGTCTGCAATCCCAGCACATGGAGGCTGAGTCAGGAGGATTGCCATGAGTACAAGGCCAGCATATGCTACCTAATGAAGTTTAGACCAGACTGAGCTATAAAGTGAGAACTTTTCTCAAAATAAAATAAAATAAAAACCACAAGAGATCTGTCCTCATAGATCTTTTAAATCACAAGTCAGTATAGTTCAATATAGACATCATTTTGAGGAGAAAATAACTAGAACTTATCTTGTATAACAGAAAATTCATAGCTATTGTAAAATTAGTGCTCTCTTACCCCTCCATCAAGAGTGGTAACCAACATTCAAATCTACATCTATGAATTTGAATATTTTAGATATTTCATATGATTGGAATCATGCAATTTGTTTTTCACTTAACATACTATAACATTAATGTTTCTGCATATGTCAGAATTTCCATTTTTTAAAACCTGGATAATACTCCATTGTATATACACACTACATCATTACATTTTCTGTATCCAATCTCTCATTAGTGGACATTTAAATTTTTTCCATGCATGGATGGTTATTGTGAATAATGCTGAGGTGAATATGAGAGTGAAATTGCCTCTTCAACATCCTGATTTACATTCATTTGATATAAACCTAGAAATATGAATGATGAGTCATATGAGTTTATTTTCAATTCTTAAGATCCTCCATAGTGTTACCCTCCATAACTACACTGACACTCTTTCCCACTGAGAGAGTGCGAGTGTTTCAACATCTTTGTATGTTAAATGTGGCCAATGTGTCTTTTTTATTTATTATAGTCATTCTAATGGTTTTGAGATGAGAGATCATTGCTGTGTTGGCTTTTTTTCCCTGATGATTCATGATGTGAGCACCTTTTCAACTACTTGGCTATTGTTTTTGTAAGTATAATGCTCTTAATTTCTGTATCTTTAAAATGTAATTTAAATTTAGGAAATTGATGCCTATAGCATTCTTTATTCCCCTCTGGATTGACTTAGCTATTTGGTGTCCTTTGTAGTTCTCCATGAATTTAAGGATTTTTTTTCTCATGTAGAAATGTAAATGGAATTTGGATGGAGTTACCATAGAAACTAAAAGTTACTTTATTATAAGCATTTGAACCATATCAAACTTGTACTGCATGAACTTGAAATGTCTTTCCATTTGAGTCTTCTCATACTTCATTTATCATTTTGTAGTTTTGAATGCTGAAATCTATCAACCTTTTCATTAAGTTCTAGTTACATTAATATTTTGAATTCTATGACAAATGAAGTATCTTGTTAATTTTCATTTCTTATTATACTATATATTTTTATGTGATATTTTATTTTATTACATTATATAACATGATCAAAGTCATAAGGTTAATTCAATTTTTAAAAATTCCTATAAAATCAAGGGGTACAAAGTGTCACAGAGAATTTGTCATAAAATTTAGCATACTCAGACTGTGAAAAAAGAATTCCAGCCTGGACTTATATATCCTGGGAAACTGGTTATCAAAATTTATGGAAAAATAGATATTTCCATGATAAAAAAGACCTAAAAATCCCTGACCACAAAAATGACACTCCATTAAAAACTCTCAAAACAAAGTTAAAAATGGCAAAAGGGATAATAAAAGGGATACACCTTATAGAGTGAGCAATTAAATAGAAGTGAAAGAAAGAGATTCTGCAACAGGAAAATCATGTAATGCTAGGAATAGGTAATATCTTTCAGTATAAGTCTCGAAGTGAGTGGTCTTAATTCCCGATTCAAAAGACATAAATTGGTAGATTGGATCTAAAAACAAAACCAAATGGTATGATGTATACAAGACACATTTAACTCAAAAATAATTTCCTACACTTAAAACCCCAAAGGATGAAAAGCAATATCCTGTACAATGGGGACCTTGAAAACAAGCAGGAGTAGCCATCCTATTATCAGACATAGTGGACTTCAATCCAAAACTGATGAGAGAGGCAAAAAAGGCCACCACATATTGGCTAAGGGAACAATTAAACAGATAACAATTATCAACATATTTACACTAAACAATGGTGCAACCAACTTCATAAAAGTGGACACATGATATAAGACAAAAATAAACACAATTATAATGAGGGAACCAATACCCGATGTCACAAATGCAAAACTCCACGGAACTTAATAGTGATCTGCTGACTGTTCTCTGGACAAGAGTGGAGCATGTGAACATGCAACTTACCAGCAGAATGTTGTACTTTCTCCAAAATAGATTACATACTAGACACCGAAGCATGGTTAAGTCAGTATGAAAGAACAAAAATTACCCCATGGATATTACTAATTGTGTCAAAGGCTTTTGCTGCATCTGTTAAATTGGTGGTATGATTATTTTTTATCGTTGATTATATTTATACGGTGCATCATTTTTACTGATTTATGTATACTGACCCATTGTTTCATCCTTGGTATGAATTCCACTTGTTCATAGTGTATAATATTTTAATGATTTGTTGCATACTGGTAGAGAAAATCTTGTGGACTTTAGCCTCTGTGATCCCCAAGTATATTGGTCTATAGCTTTCTTTCATTTTTCTTTTTCTTTCTTTTTTCCCCGTTTTTCTTTCTTTTTTCTTTCTTTCTTTCTTTCTTTCTTTCTTTCTTTCTTTTGTTCAATATTTTGTTGTTGTTTTGTTGTCCAATTTTTGTGCCAGGATAATTCTGCTATCATAGAAGTACTTTGGTAGCTTTCCTTCTCACATTCATGGAAGAGCTCAAAAAGTATCAGTGTCTAAACTGAAGATCCAGTGCAATTCTGCAGTGATTTTATTGGGCTCTGGCCTTCTCCTATTGGGTAGAGGTTTTATTACTCCCATCAACTTCATTGCTTGTTTTAGCCTCTGCAGGGTTTTTACAGCTTCTTGACTCAATTGTGGCATGTGTCAGGTTTCTGACAACTTATACATTTCTTCCAAATTCTCCAAACAGTTAAGATATTATTATTCAAAATAGTACCTTATGAGAACTTAGATTTCAGTAGTGTCTTCTACTTGCTTTCTTCAGTTCTAATTACATTAATATGGACCTCTTTTCTTCTTTTTTTCATATATTTGTTTGCTAAGTATTTACCAGTTTTATTTATCCTTTCAAAATACCAACTGTAATTCAGTGATTCTTTACATTATTCTCAATTTATATTGATTTCTGTTTTGTTATTTATAATTATTTCCCTTTTCAGCTTTTGACTTTGGATTGCTCTAGTTTTTCTAGGAATTTGAAATGTACCACTGAATTTCTATTTTATATTTCTCTGTTTTTCTAATGTGGATGCTCACAATTTTAAGTTTGTGTCACAAATGCTTTCATTAGTCTTTTTCTTCTTTTTTATTTAAAGAAAGAAAGAAAAAACAAAATAGAAAAAAGGTAGAATAATACAGAATTCAAAAAAATTAACACTAAGAAATCGCTAGTTGATACATTACATATCATCATCTTAGAAATAGTTGTTCAAGTTATAAAATCAAAGCATAAACAGTGGACAGACACTCAAACATTTACAGTGCAAACCATTCTATTCAATGATCTAACAGAAATTTAGTAATATGGACATCTATCTTACACACTTATACATACAGTTATATCATTTAGAGCACTTTGCTTCTAAGATCAACCTTTTTTTTTTTTTTTTTTTTTTGTACCTGGGACCTCATGCTTGTGAGGCAGGTGCTTACACCACTGAGAGAAATCCCCAACCCCCTCATTAGTCTTAATGGTTGTGATATGTTGTAAGGCCTTTGTTATTTGATTCTAGAAGTTTTGTTTCTTCCTAGATTTCTTTTGTGAACAGTTGGTATATGAAAAATGTCTTATTTAATGTCTATGTGTTTGAATAACTCCTATTGCTGTTGATTTATACTTTTATCCTCTTGTGATCTGATAGGATAGAAGAATTTGTTTTAATAATTTTTATGTATCAAGATATGCTTTATGACAAAAATGATATTAAAATATTATCTATCTGAGGGAAAGTTCTGTGGAGTGCTGGATAAAAGTGTTCTGTTTTTCTTGGTAAAGTACTATATAGATATCTGATAAGATGATTTTTTTCAGTGAAACAGAAAATAATAAAAAGCCAAATCTCAGTTTTGGCTATTACTGTATTTAGTTATCACTGAATCCCATTAGTATGGAAAATGAACATGTTAGTCAAAAATGAAAAAAACAAGCAGACCCTGATTTTTATTTGGAAGAAAAGTAGTAGGTAATGAAAATTGCAGAAAACATGCATTATCATAGTATTCTTTCAAACTCAAATCTCTGACACAGATTTTGCAGTCTGCAAAACTTCAAAAATGATGTCCCAAATTTTACGCCTATTGAATTTCTGCTTCCAGATATTTATAAAAATATTAAGATGTGATTACAAGTTTGAGACTAAGTGTTTTGATTGTCCTTAAAAAGAAGCAATCTGTATGGAATGGATGATAGATCAATGAATAGTATGTTTCATTTTGAGAATAGTTTGAGTGAATACTAACATATGTTTTTCATTGATATAAAAATGAAAACTTTGTGATAGATCCAGACTGCTGAGCAAGTTCTGTGCAAAAAGACCTCTGGACCCATCAGACTGGAAGCTGCTTGAACTCCTGCCACCTAAATTCCTTCAGAGGAAAGATAAGGACAAGAGATTGAAGGAAAAGATGGTGGATTGATAGACAACAGGATACAGAGTCTCTCCTCAGAGAGACAACACATGCAGTAATAAAACACCCTGGAGAGGTCCGGATAGAGTGAGATGGATCTTCTTGACCTAGGAGGAAACTAAAGGCAAAAGACATGATCAAACATGCAGCCCAGGGGTACATTGCAGAAGCTGAGACTAGCAGCCACAGTGCTCTCTGGCTGCCTGAATTCATGCTGCCACTGCAACTGGCTGGAGCAGCCCAAGCTCACATAGCTGTGACCTGCTGCAATTGGCTGGACTGGCCTTATTCCACTGAAAGACTGAGGTTCACGAGCCCAATGGAGAATGGAGCTGACAAGGAACCTCCATTAAATCATGGTGAATGCTGGGAATAAGATCCCCCCCATGGGAAGGGCACAACCAAATGGAAAACATGTTAGAATTGGGCAGGAGGAACCTGAACTAGGAATGACAGTGACTTCAGTTGGTTGCTCCCACCCCAGAGCAGATTGGTGGGATCTGCTTGGCCTGGGCCACACCCCTGGCCAACCCAATAAGGCATCCCAAACTGATTCCCAACACATAGCACACACTAACCCAGTGAAGGCCCCCAAAGGTTGACTGGCCTTGTTGGGAGGGGCAAGCATATGTAGCCCCTGCCTACACCTCAATGACCAAAAGGGAACAGGAGAGGGTAAAAATCTCTGCCCAGCATGCTTTAGAAGAACCACAACCAACAAGGAAAGGGGCTGGAATCTCCACTACACACCTGTATGGAAGAAACAAAAAACATGACAAAAGAAAGAAAAAAAGAAAAAGTCCCAAGCCCAAAACCCTGAGAACATTGATCCAGGAGAGGAAAATACAAAAGAGACTGAGGGCAGCAAACATGCAACATCAGACATGGCTTCAATGGACATTAAGAGATATCTTTGGGACCTTGTAGATGAGCCCAAAACTGAAATATTGAATCAGGTAAAGCAAGATATAAGTAGATTAATAAAAGAAATGCTAAGCATCTCTTAAGAAGACACAGACAGAAGAAGGGAGGAACAAAAAAAAAAGGAGAGAAACATTTGATAAAGAATATAAAGAAAACAGAATACACGAAGTAGATTCAAAGAGATTAACAGGAAATTAAAAACTCCATTGAAAGCTGGCAAAACTACTTAAAAGAAACTAAAGATAGACTATCAAAACTTGAAGACAAGTTTGCAATGTGTGATCATGAAAGGAAAGATCTCTTAAAAATAACAAGGAAACAGGCAGTAACAATACAAAGGCTAGAAGATGATAAGAGAATCTATAAATTAAGAATAAGAAATGTGAGTGAAGAAGCAGGAATAAAGACAGGTGAATTACAAAGACTATTCACAGAAATAGTTAAGGAAAACTTCCCAAGCATAGGAAAAGAAAATGATATTTGGATATATGATGCCACCTACTCCAGCCACCTACAACCAAAGCAGAGTTATATCCAGACATATAATAACCAAGATTCCAGAAGTTCAATATAAAAACAGAATATTAAAAGCCATCAGAGGAAAGAAACAGATCACCTATAATGGAAACCCCATCAAAATCACAGCAGACTTCTCTACACAGACCATCAAATCAAGAAGAGCTTGGAGCAAAGTGTTCCAAGCCTTGGAAGAAAATAACCTCCACCCCAGATTGATGTACACTGCAAAACTGTCACTAGAAATTAATGGAGAAACAAAATGTTTCCATTACAAAAAGAAACTTGGGGAATTTGTGACCACCAATCCAACCTTACAGAGAATAGTGAAGGACATTCTAGGGAGAGAGAAAAAAATACCAGGATTTGAGGAACAGTGGCAGAAAGACCTCAGTGAGGTAGTAGAATGAAGGAGAAAAGTAGACAAACAATGGCAGAAAAATAGCACAGCAGAAATGAGGCAGAGAAGGTTGTCTACAATCTCTAACATAGATGGCCTTGATACACACACACACACACACAAAAAAAAAAAACAGAAATACAGGCAGAGTAGATCAGGAGATAGGGTCCATCGAGATGCTCTGTATAGGAGATATAATCAACCTGGGAGAGGGTTTATGAACCAAAAATCAAACATGAGAAAACAATGCTCTATGTGACAGAGAGCCAGAGAGTAATGGGGGAAACTCGACCACCACCTGCAGATAGGTTGGAAAGACAGGATACCTATCTGCAGTAGAGAACTACTCAGCTATAATGAAGGAAAACCTTGAGGCTCTTGTATGTAAAGGAACACAACTTGAGATCAAGTCCAGGAGCGAGAAGTTTCAGAATCACTTAAGTAAATAGCATGTTGCCCCCCCAATCTAAAAACTGAGGTTAATTGGTGGAACTCAAAATGCAAAGCACCCTGTGGGAGTGAAAGGGGAGGAATAGTCTAAAAAAAGAAGGAAGAGGATATTTTTAATAGTGTACCAATATTTAAAACCCACATTACTCACACTATTCTGCTTAGATGGATTATATTATGTTCCAGTCTGTCTACTTGTACTACTTTTGAGGCATCCCAAACTGATAACAGACAATTATCCCAAAAATAGCAGGATATAGTATGGTAATCATCCTTAATTTCCTTAATCTGCAGCTCTATATAATTTACACTGTTTTACCATGACTGATCTTAATTGAATCTGGTTTGCTAGATTGCTGTTTTGTATTGACAGATTTTATTCAAAGCTATTATGATTATCAAGTCTGAGAGTATAGGCAACTACACTGAAGATGAAAAGATTCACTAGGATACCCACTCTGGTTTGATTATTACCTACCTTTGAAGTTTTACACTCTCTACATTGTTTTGTTTTTACTAATATTGTTATGCACTTTTCTATTCAATTATACTGCTATATTCAATTATGCCTGATGATATAGGCAATTCTATTGAAGATAACAAGAGATAACAGAATAACCATTGTAAATCATTTGGTACTGTGGTTTTATATGCCTTTTGTTTCATGTCTTTATAGGACTTGATTTTGTTTCATCTTGCTATGTTTTGTTTTTCCCTCTAATACAGAAAGGATAGAAATACATGTAGAGACTCATGCATATGTAGTTGTTTACATGCTCACTGTTTGAATGTCTACTTTGTATGCTTTAATTTTGTAACTTGAACAACTATTTCTAAGAGAACAATATGTAATTTATCAACTAGTGATTTCCTACAGTTTATCTTTTTTCTTTTTGAAATTCTTCATTATTTCTAAACTTTTCCTGTTTTTCTTCTTATAAATAAAAAAAATTAAATGATATGTCTGATTTTTTCATGTCTCCTATTGTTGGAATGTATATGACATCTCCAGTGATTAACAATCTATGAATTGTGGAGGATTAGGCTAAATCAAATATTTTATTAAAAACATATTATATTCTTAGAATATACACCAGGGAATTGACTCAAATTTGTGCTAGTTTTTCCTATATGTAGGGGCACTTAGCCTCTTCATGGCACTAGTTTTCTATCTCACTGTCCCAAAGGATAACCCCTCTCCTGATGCCTATCTTTGTTTTCTTACTAAATCTAATTAGTGATATTCTACCCAAAGAATCACCAATGTGATGTTTGAATCTGGCCCTTAAGACTACTTTCTCCTGCAGATAATCCTAAGTATCTGGAACAGAAAATATACACAACATGAATTTTGGAGTAGAAACATAAACTAACACTCTGCTCAGAAAGGAAAAAAACCGGAGCATCTAACCATTAGAACCCAAAGAATATTCTTTTGCTTTTCTTCCTCACAATGGATTTTCTTAGTGTCGTGACTGAAACGCTCCAAAAAATTTTTAAAAGGTGAGGGGATATTAAAAGATACAAAAATATAATTAAAAACTAGAAGAACTCAACAAAACCACTACAAAGAACATTAGCTGATGAAATTTAGACAATGACAGTTCAATGTAAGACACATTGTTTTTAATGCACTCAACTAAGGAGCTACCAAACAAAATCATGAAAACTACAAAAGTGTAAGTAATCTAAGAAAGAGAGAAGAATTACTAGTTTATTTTTAGAGATAAAAAGTGAAGACATTTTGTGTATTTCCCTGTAGTTTTCTTAAGCTTCTTTCAACTTATTAATGCTGGAAATTGTAGCAAGCATAGTTTTAAACTACACAGCAGTGATTTGGAAAGACTGACATCATGTCCAGGGTACGTCTATGCATTTATGTGTGGTTACACACAGACAGTAAATTGTAGTTACTCATGGAATGTATCTTAAAAGCCACATAGAAATATGCCTTACTAAATTCTTGGAGATATATATATATATGAATATATATGAATATATATTCTGTATTCTGCATATATTATACATTTCCATTGCATAAAATTATGTTTTCTAAATTGTAGGTAATATTTGTGATTATGAGCACATTTGCATATATCAGATGGATATTTTTATTCTTGTTAAAAGAACTATCTGTTCAAGTGCTTTGTCTTTTTTTAATTAAATCTTGTTTTTCACCCATTAAGTTGTTCAAGTTCTGTATCTATATAAAGCTGTAGATATATAATGATATTTTTTGCTTACAAAAATATTTTTAATAATTTATTTCTATAAAATGTCTTTATGAATTTTACCTCTATAAAGTTCTGATCTTCTAGCAACATTACTTATTAGGTCGTGACCTAGATCCCCAATCTCCCAAATGAGTATATGTTGAGGTTTAAATAAAATGAGACAAGTGGTATGATTGTAGGGCTCCCAGAGGGTCAAAACACTTTAGCTGAGTTTGAGACTCTGAGGTCTAAAACCAAGACTTCTCTTGACAAAGGGCAGGGAAACTGAGGAAAGCACAGGAAGTGAGCAGGATCTTGGGAGTCACTTCAAAGAATTCTCCAAGTAGTAAATTATGCCAATTTAGGAAAACTGTCTTATCTCCAGGATGACATTTAGAGTGGGAATGTGACTAGTGAGTGAAATTTCTGAAGCTGCTGTCTCTATTTACTTAATTAGTGTTGGAGCCAAAGTGTCTTCAGCTGTGGCCTTATCTTGCCCTTTGAAGTGTCTCTGGCCTCACAGGCCACTACAGGCCTCAGCCAGGACCAGTGATTCATAGAGGTTCACTTACTATGAATCAGTTTCTGTTACCAGGTAAGGGGAAGAGGCCTAGGACAGAAAGACAGATAAACTTAATAAGCCAATTAGTTAATTTTCAATCCTGCTCTGATCTTCTTTGTACCAGTCTTCAACAATTACTTGTGAGATAGATTTTGGATAATACAAAGAACTGGATAGTTAAGTGATCACTTGTACTATTTATAAAATTTTATAAAATTAATATTGTAAATACAAAAAGGCTATTTCACTAATAGTTTAAAGTATACTAAGACTTTTCATATCAGAGGAAAAGCTACTATGTCACAATGAGAAACTAAATTAAAGTACAAAAAAACTCTATCTTGTTAAAGACAGTTTAACAGGCTTTTTATTTATTTATTTTTTGTTTTTTGATACCAGGGAATGAACTCATAACCTCATGCTTGCAAGGCAGGCACTTATATTGCTGAGCTAAATCCTCAGCCCTATATATTTTTTTTTTTGAAAAAGAGTCTCACTATGTCATTCCTGTTGACCTTGAACTCACTGTGTAGCCTATGGTGGACTCCATCTCCAGGTGATCCTTCTTCATCAGCATTCCAAACTCTAGAATATACCAGCATGCACAGCTAAGATATTTAATTTGCTTGGCATTGCATTGTGAAATTACGAGCTGTAATTTTGGCCCAAAATTTTGTCTAGTCTTAAAACACTGAAATGTAAGACAATTTTAAATTAATATGGAAGGGTACCTTAGGATATTTATTTAAAGTATTAAATATAGCAGCTGGAGATTTAGCTCAGTGGTGTAAGCACCTGCCTTGCAAGCACGTGATCGTGACTTTGATCCCCAGTATTGATAAAAAAAGTATTAAATATATGTATGTAACTGTAAAATATAACAAGGAAAGATTAAATCCCCTTCCTGGAAGTTTTTTTTCTTAGACCCTAAAGACCTAATCATCCTGACAATGTCATGATATTATGAAAATCATGGGTGTTACTATGAATCACAGACAATTTTAATAAAATTAGACATTTCAAAGTCCTTAATAAATCTTGACATACACAGTAGGTAGTTTCAGTCTTGAAAACAGAAAGAAAAGCAAAAAGTGAAGAAACTGCCTCTAATAATAGTCTGTGGAAGACAAATTCTTGAAAAATAAAAACAATTCTAAATGCCTAACTGAAAAAAGTGGCATAATGAGACTATCAGAAAGAGCAGTGGATAAGGAATTTATGTATTAACATTAAAGAAAGGAGTACTTGATAAACTAAAACTCAAACCATCCACCAGCAGAAAAGGAAGGTTCGTTGAGTTTAAAACTATGAGTATTTAGGAGTTTTATTTATGACAGTCATTGCAAATATATGAAGCAATATGAGAATGAGAAGTTTCAACCAACAATTGACTAGAATAGGCATTATGTACATAACTTAGTCTAAGCACTGTAAATAGAAAGTCTGTTTTGCTTCTTATCTACTTTTTCTATAAAACCATGTAAGCCATATATGAGGAAATTTAAAGATCCATTATGTCAACAGATTTTTAGTTGTCAATATGAATACTTAAAACCACTAATGTTCACAGTTGAATGTCCTTTTAGGAGGCAAGGTCACTTCAAGGTTTGTGTCACTGCGGCTATCCCTTTGGATGATATATCACTTGTTATTGCATTTTCCAGCCCTCTCAAGCTCTGCCTCAGTGAAGTGACCAAGCTTTTCTGCCATAATTTTACTATTTGGAGACATCTGATCACAGTCTACAATCTTTGTCATTGTTCTATGTTTATTTTGCAGGAAAATGCATTGTACCCTAAAATGAAACTTCAGATATAAGTAGTGGAGACAATTTGTGTTTTAAAATCCCTGCATACATCATATATGCAGAGTTGGTCTTCACAAAGAACTTTTAATTACCCATGCAGTGACATAAGCTTTATTTAACCCATTAAAAATCCAATCCACACAAGGACTTGCAATCAAGTACATTCGTAACTTTGAGGTGCAAATCAAATAAAAATTTGAATTCTTTTAAAATAGCATGGCATTCTAAGGAATATGTAAAATTCAATAAAGCTATAGGAGTATGGTAATGTGATGTAAAGGGAAAAAATAAATGTAGGCTCTTTTGCATGACTTTTTCTTGCACAGGTTTGGCTACAGAATTTGAATGCATATCATTTAGAAAAGTACTGATTTTTCACATGAAGTTAAATATCAATAATCGTGATGAAAAATCACACAGAAATAGCAACTTTCATCTTGCTAGGGCTGACAGATGACCCACAAATACAAATTCTAGTTTTTATCTTTCTATTTCTCACATTCAGAGCATGATTGGGAATGTGACTATAATTACCCTCACACTGCTGGACCTCCACCTTAAGTCTCCTATGTACTTTTTCCTGAGAAATTTTTCTTTCTTAGAAATTTCATTTACCCCTGTATTCTTCAATTCCTATACAGTTTATCAACAGGGGACAATACTATCATGTACATTGTTTGAATATATCAAATGTTCTTTTTTATCCTCTTTGGAGCAGTAGAATTTTTTCTCCTGGCAGCCACGTCCTATGATAGTTACGTGGCCATCTGTAAACCTCTTCACTACATGACCAACGTGAACAGTAGAGTGTGTACCTTATTAGTCCTCTCTTGTTGGGGATGTGTCTAGGTGATTACAGTCCCACCCTCCAGTTTGATCCTCAAGCTTGAATTCTGTGATTCCAATGCCATTGATCATTTTAGCTGTGATGCAAGTCCCTTACTAAAAATCTCATGCTCAGATATATGGGTGATAGAGCAGATGGTTATACTTGGAGCAGTACTTGTACTGCTTATGAGATTTCCCTCTGCATAGCAAACGAAAAAGGCCTTTTCCACTTGCTCCTCCCACATGATTGTGGTTTCTATCACCTATGGAAGCTGCATTTTCATCTATCTCAAGCCATCAGCAAAGGAAGAGGTGACCATAAACAAAGGAGTTTCAATTCTCTCAACTTCTGTTGCACCCTTGTTAAGTCCCTTCATTTACACTTGGAGAAACAAGCAAGTGAAGCAAGCATTCACTGACATTATGAAAAGGATTTAATTTCTCTCCCAAAAGTCTCAATGAATAAAATTAAAGTGAAAGATAATTTACAAGATATTTTACAAGTTTCTAGCTTGTTACATTTTTTCACTCATACAATATTGTCAGATTAAACTTCTCATAGATATTTCATATTTCATCTTATTCTTACTTTCATCAAACACTTTATTCTTTTAAGTGAAATAAACATGTACTTCAAGCTAAAGACTGTGTATGAATTTTAATTCAGTACTTGATTTTATATCATTCTCATTCTATTCCACATGTGCCCAAATGAAGTCCTTTTATTCTGTCATCATTCTTTTTGATGTTTTTGTTTCATTTTTCAATTCCTCAATATACTCAAGAATTTCAATCACCTCTGTCCTATCACAACCCCCTAGAAGTTCCCTTTTATTGTCCTACAGTTTCACTGATAACAGCTTCCTCCTTTGAAAGGTAATTGAGTTCCATTTTTCATCAGATCTTTTTGCTCTTTTCTCTATTTTTTAGTAATGAATATATTGAAAATCTAGCATTATGAAACTAAATGTCAGGAATTCTTTCTTTTTTCTCATCCTGTGAAGAAACAAGACAATATAAGTATGGAATGAAATTGAGAGAGGGGAAAGTTAGCTTTTTTTCTGGTTTTAAGACTATGGCACGCTTCTTTCTGGATTTTAAGACTGAATACAGCTTTTTTCCCATTACAAGCAACAAAATCATATCCAAAGATGAGGGAAAAGCATAAAACAGTAGTTGATTATATATTAAGTCATTTTATAAATAGCTAATCAATCACTTTGTGAAAATTCACAGATCCTTATAACTTGTTCCTAATTGAAATCACACAAAAAGCAACTATAAGTTTAAACATGTAAACAATACAAGTAATGCAATAAAATATAACCAAATATATATGAACTCTAGTTCAGTAGAAATGATGTAGGATTGCTAGTAAATTAAAATTAAGTAGAAGCACATATTTATGACATATTACCCAACTTTTCCATTTATTGATACTGATACAGGGGAATGAAACTTCTCACCTATTATATGCCTGGTACGAGTCATGTTCTCTAAAATCAAAGAATGAATTTTAGGAACAATTGAGGTTAAGAGCAGAATATATTTATTGAGAGAAAGACAGCTTCTGTCTGAGAAACAGTAGGGGTCCCAAGTGAGTTGCCAATGCCTGCTTTTTTAAAGGTGAGGAAAACTTGGAACTCTCAAGGTGGGCATAAGGTGGGACAGAACTATGGTTAACCAACAGGTAAAACTGATTAAATTGGGACCAAGTGGGGAAATCAGTCAAGTGGTAAGCAGGCATGCGTAACAACAGTGACTTTTCCTACAGTGGTTTGGGATGCAGACTACTGACTTCCTCAGAGGAATAGAAAACTGTTCAGAACATCAGACCTTAGGATATAGATACATTTCTTTGACCTTTTGAGGCCTGGTGTCTGTCTTCCCCATAGTTGCAAGGTATCTGGGCTTCTGCATTGGCTCCTTCAGGACACAGATCTGTCAGACTGCCTATAGTATCTCTACCTAACTCAGCTGCCTGTAACCATACCATCAAAACTAATACTAAATATCATATTATGACATAGAAGTTCTAGTGTAGAAGACTAAGAACTAGTGGTATTAGGAGATACAAATATCCCTATATACTAAATATCATACTGTGATATAGAATTTCTAGCATAGAAGACTAAGAATTAGAGATATCAGAAGATACAAATATCTCTAGGTATTTTCTTTTCAAGTTGAAAAGAAAAATTCAACTATATCTTTACCCCAACACAGTAAAGTTACAATTTTTATTAAACAAGAATTAATTACCAATAAACATTTAAGAAAATTGTCTATTGATAATTGTCATTTACAATGAAAAAGAATGAATGAAAATAAATGCTATTTAGATCATCATTTTGGGGAGTGATTCATTATGTTGGTAAAGCTACTTGACCTTGGTGCTGTTAATGAATATGCCATTGTTCAAAATTATTAGTTTCTTTGATACCTAAATTACAAAATCATTGGTGCAATTGTTCAAAATTACTAGTTTCTTTGATATCTAAATTACAAAATCATTGGTGATTTTGAAGAAAAAAAGAAAGAAAGAAAGAAAGAAAGAAAGAAAGAAAGAAAGAAAGAAAGAAAGAAAGAAAGAAAAAAGAGAAGAAAGAGAGAGAGAAGTTAGCTTATATCATCACTAGTTTTTTTTTATATAAAGTCATTTTAATTGGGTTAGATATCTTACTGGAGTTTTGATTTACATTTTCCTGATGAGAGGTCTCTGAGAATTTCCTCTGTCTAATCCTTATTCCTGCTAATATGTGTGCTTTCTTTCTCTTGATGGTTTGTTTTGTCAGTAGAAAGTTACCAGTTGTTTATGGCTTGTGTCTGGGTGTCCCTTCAAATCCTCATGCAGTCTTGGGAAGTACTTTTCAGAGTTGGCTGAATCTAGTGTTTGTGATTGATTCCTTTTCTAGTGCTGTGATTATAGCTGTGAGTCCTACACCCACGGAAGTTTAGGTAACTCACATTCAACATAAGGGACAGCAAGTGTCTTTTCTGGCACTGTTCCCTTTTTGCTCTTATTTTTGCTGCCTTCTGTCAACATGAACTGTTGCCCCTCTGCCATGACACAGTGCCTTGGAGCCAGCTTCCACAAACTATGAGCTAAATAAACCTTTCCTTGCTTCCTTTTGGGCATCAGGAATTCTGTCTCAGCAGTGAGAAAATTGTGGTTGAGACAGAAATTGTTACCAGGAGAATGGGGTCATTGCTGGGATGTTGCCTGTCCTGTTGTTTAATACTCTTGGGAATTCATCTGGAAACGTTTTGAGAGGCAGCCTCTGTATGCTATAAATTATATTGGAGACCCTGGTCAGAGACTGGAAAATCAGTGCACTGATGGAAATTCTGTCAGTTAAGATGAAGCTCAGGAGACTTCTACTGGAGACTACATCACCTGCTGCATCCCAGGTAGCACATCATGATTTGGCAGAAAGTTGGTCTGTATTTTCCTTGGGTTAATAGATATTATCCACATAACAGAAAAGTTCAACGCAGTCTACGGTTGTGATGGTGGTACAGTTATTGTTGAGAACTTTTGGCCAGGTCTATATTTGAAATTAAGAGAGAAGAACTAGCAAGTGATTTGAGCATTTGGCTAGAGGGAAGACTCAATGGAGCTTTAGTTTCAAGGACTAAACATAAAACATGGAGATCTCTGTTTTTCAGTCTTGCCATACCTTATTGCTAAAATGAAATGGGAAGCAGGAGTTATGATTGTTTAAATATGATTTTAGTGTAGTTTTCAGATATGTTTCTAATCAGTTAAAATAATGAGGTTTTAACCTTGAATTTTTAGCATCCTTTGAATATTTTGTTTTTTTCTGCAGAAATGAGTACAACAGGTAATTGTTACTTTACTATAAACCTGAATAGATCAAGACATGTTAACTTTTCACAATTCTGCCACTGGAGACTACAGTTTAAGGAAATGTTGACCAGTCATGGATTGTGGTAGACTGACAACTGATGGCCAACTTGTAACACCCAGTGAAACAGCATTAGCATAGTGCTGGGTGAGGAGGGCCCACCTGAGGATTGTTGCCAACAACATAAAAAGGAGAACTAAAGAGGAAGAAGTGGTTCTCCTAGAGGAGCCTCTCACGCTGGATCTCCTGACATGAGCTCAGCTGTTACTGGAGGAGGTCAGTACCTTGTTCTCATTGAGAAAGTTTACTTTTCACTTTGGGGTGCCCTAGTCCTTACCTTGAGCATCACCAGCACCATCATCCTGGGTCTGGAGGGGAAGATGGTGCATTGTTCAGTCTCCTGGAGGAGTTTGTCATGCTGGTTTTCCTGATATGAATTTGGATGTTCTCATTGTCTGAGGAGCTCAGGATCCTGTTGTCATTGAGGATGGCTGTGGCACTTTATGAGAAAGCTGTAGCCATTATTTTGAGTCTCACTTCCTGACTCCAGTGCAAATCTGAAAGCTTACTGGCACAGATCCTTCATCCATTGCACAGAATTTGTAGCTTCTACTGCTGACTTTGGACCTTTTCAGTGCATATCTATGAAACACACTTGCATGAGACACTGTTGTGGGTTCTAGGCCTCTGGTTGGAGTCATGAGGGGCCTTGTCATGGGCTCTAGGTCTTTAGCTGGACTGATGCAGGACTCTGCCATAGGATCCAGATGCCAGCTGCATTGTTTGAGTCTTTGGTGTGTGGACAGATTCCCTGCACTCTTTTGTGCTTCACTCTTTGGGTATAAATTGTATTCCTTTTATTAAATAGTTTCCATTTCAAACCCTGACTGCAATACTAGTGTTATTGATCATTTTAAAAACTGTTTCCATTTAATTTATTTTCCCTTTTCCTACATGGTTTCAATTTTATTTCTTTCTAGTCCTTATCTCTGTTTGGCATATTGTTTTATTTCATCTTTTTTAACAGAATTAAATATAATTTTTAATTAATTATTCAAAATTATTTTTATTAATATATATTTGCAGCTAATATTTATATTACTTGTGATGAGTTGGTGTCTGTACAAAACTCATTATAATTCTTTACTTTCCCTTCTCACCTCAGTTCTACCTCTAACTCTGCTGTTCCTCTTCTAATTATCTTTGCAACAGAATAAAAAACATTTATGACAGTGATATATGCATATCCATGTTTATAGCAGCACAATTCATGATAGCTAAATCTTGATAGCAGCCACTATGTCCATCAACAGATCAGAGAGTAGAGAAAATGCACTATTTATTCAAAATGCTATACTCTTTGCCACACACAAAAAAAGACAAAATTGAGTTAATTGTAGTAAGGTGGATATAACTCGAGACCATAACATTAAGTGAAATAAAACAGACAGATAAGTTTAGATGTCATACGGTTTCTTTTATATGAAAAAAATCCAACAGAAAATATAGAAAATAAAAGTTGATAATAGAAATAACTAAATGAATTTCTTACTTTAAAGCTAATATGTCTCATACCTTTTTAATTCCATTAGTCAATTCAGATACCTTGAATTTTTATAAACATGTTGATTGAAACATGAAAAGCAGTTAAGGAAAGTCACACAGCAATAACAACATTCATCTTGTTGGGATAATTCACAACTAGAAATTTGTTTTTGTCTTTTTTTGTCTGATATATTCTTTGAGTATAACAGGAAACCTTAGTATTTTTATTCTGATGGGTTCTCACCTTTAAAAACCTGTGTTTTTTCTTCAAAATGTTTTGAAAATCTCACAACAGTCTGTATTTTCAGATTTCTGCAGAGGACATCAACTAGGGATAATATGGTAAATTATAAGGCTTGTACTAGTCCGATATTGTCATTGGGTTCTTTGAGGTCATAGACTCTTTTCTCCTGGCTGCTGTGTCCTATGACTATTATGGAAGCTCTGCAAAATTCTTCATCATCCAGGTGGAATTCTGTGACTTCATTGCCATTGTTCATTTTGGCTGAAATGCAGCTCCTCTTTTTAAATCTATTGCTTAGATGCATGGTTTCAGAGAAGATTGTTATTATATGGGCACTGTTGACTTTCATCATCACATAACTTATGTTTTATTCAACTAAAAATGGGTAAAGATTTAAACATAAATTCTGAAAATGTAAAAATCCTATAAGAATGGAAATGATATCTTGGCTATGACTCCAAAAGCACAGGCAACAAAAGTAACTAAGTGGGACTATATTAAAGCAAATGTATTTTACTCAGCAACTAAAACAATTGCTAGAGTTCAAAGGCAATTTTTGACTGCCATTGGAAGATTCTATTCCTTTTCATTTGTGAATATAGAAATAAATGGATTAACAAAAGGAATTAGATGTAGTGAGCTCAAGCATCCTTTTATAGATGTCCACCTGGTCTTTGACCAAAGGCTTTATGTAAATAAAAAAGCAGTTACCATGGATGATGGAAACAACAATCACATGAGAAAAAGATAGATATTTTTCTTTGCTGAGCAGAAGGCATTCTGAGAATTGCCCTGATGATATATATGTAAGTAAGTATCACACTTCCTAAAGTTTGACATCCATTATTTCACTCACTTTTGTGGAGTTTTGAACTGTGAATAAACTTTCTGTCCCTTTCTTTTTTCCCAAGACTCTCACAAGGCATACGTATTGTTCTGATAATGGTTCCAAAAGTCTTTAATCTGCCTTCACTCTTTTTCTTCATGTTTTTTTCCAATACTAGAACTTTAGTGTTGTTTCCACTTGAAATCCACATTTGAACTCCTCTAGTGATGTTTAGTTCAGTTTTTATTTCAGTAGCTGCATTTTTGTGTTTTTTGAATACTTTGCTTAACATTGAACATTTTGCTTTGTTCCTGCAATCTTTACTTGATGTCACTGAGCATCATCATCATAATAGTTATTTTAAATTTTTGCAGAAAAAATATATATCTCAGTTTTGTTGGGATGGCTTTCTGGAGATTTGTCTTGCTTCTTTTTGGGAGAGACCATTTCTATATTTTTTTTTTAAGTTTCATTGAATCTTAGTATTTCTATTTACACACAATTCTGAAAAAATTGAAGTCTTCTAACAAATATGTGAACTTTGAGGTGAATCTCTTATCTTTCAGTACTTCAGATGACAACCCAGGCTTACTAAACACACAAAAAAGGAAATTAAAACATGACTTCAATCATGGTCCCCCCAAAATGAGAAAATACTTGTGTATTCTATTTGCAGCTAAATTCATTTAATTTTTACATAATAATGAATCTGACATCAGACGTGAAGACGGTTGAGGAAGAGAACAAGAAATCAGCAAGTAGCAAGGCCTCCCTGTGATATGGTGCCATATGTGGCCCACCAGGGGGAGGCTGTAGTTTGTGTCTAAATTGCCCCCCAAGCCATGTAGTCATAAAGGTGGCTGAATCTAGCAGTTTTGATTGGTTCATTTTATAGCACTGCTATAGGTGGTTGTGTACTGTACCTTTCCAGGGGTAGAGCTAGCATACAGTAAAGAGGAGGGAAGAAAATGTGGGGCTTTTTTCTTTTTTTCTCTTTTAACTCTCACTATTTGTGGCCACCATAAACAGCTGCCACTCATCAGGTCACCCGGCCTTGAAGCCAGATGAATATGGACTGAATCCTCCAAAAACTATAAGATAAAACCTTTACTTGCTTCATTTTTGGCAGCAGGTATTGTGTCTCAACAATGAGAGAAAAGCAACCAAGACAGAGGAGAATCAGATGCCAGCCTTTTCTTGTGAGTCAGTGCCATTTGCAGACTGCACGGGAAGAGAACAACAAATCACTAAGAAGCAAGCCCTCCCTGTGAGCCAGTACTAGTGCAGGCCCCTGGCGGGGGAAGATTTAGATGCCAGCCCCTTCGGGTGCGCAGGCTGAGACACAAGAGGAACCACTCTATGCCCCCACCACCACATAAGTCACCAACTGATCTAGAAAAACACAGGTTGTGATGATAGCTATTGAGGTAAAATACAACTTAATGCTTGCAGTGTTTAGTGTTTCACTGACTTGCAGTCCTAAAGCTGGTGGTCTAATCACATATTCAGAGGATAACAATATTCAATAGAGCATCTTTGGGGGATCTCCTTCAGAAAATGTTAGCTATTGTTAATTCCTTATCATCTTGTTTAGAAATCCTGTATCATTTTCATTGTTTTATTTGGTTGGGTTTTATTCTGTTGTGTCTTGTTTGATTTTATTATATCTAATGGCATGGGCAGCCATTTCAAAGACAATGTGATATATTATTGTAGTCATTTTTTATTTCCTATTATCTTGTTTTGAAATGCTTTGTTTTGTTCATTGTTTTATTTTTGTTTGTTCTATTCTGTTATGTTTTGTTTGATTTTTACTATGTAGGAAGGTATGTGCAGCTATTTTGAAAACAATAAGAGGCATTATTGTAACCATTGTTGATTTTCCATTATCACAGTTTGAAGTCCTGTATCACTTACATTTTGTTTTAATTGGTTTTATTTTTCTTGTTTTATTGTCTTTAAAATAAAAATTACAAAGGAAATCTGGTATCAGCAATGGAATCTTTCATCTGTAACATCTAAGATGTGAGTGTGGCTTTAGAATTGGCCCATAGCAAGGATCAGGAAGGATTTTGTAAAAGACAATAGAGAATATATAAGTTGCCTTCACCATGCTCTTAATAGATGTTTTAATTTTGAGAATGCTGTTGGTGATGGTTCAAAAAGAATCTACCAACAATTTGCTGTATTAGGAAGATGAAAATATCTTTATTGCATGGTGACAGAGGCAAGAATTAGCTGATAACATGAATGACACTTTGCTAAATTCTTTGAACTACTGATCCTTAGTTAAGCTATACTCAGATTCATGAACCTTAGAAGCAGTAAGATAATTGTTTCTTTTTTTCTAAGCCACTATGTGTAAGGTCATTTTTTACACAATATTAAACAATGAATTCAAAATTTATAACATGCATTGAAGCAAAATGTTCCACACAATCAGAAAAATGCTGAAAGGAAGAAATTTTAAATATATTATAATGGTGAAATACCAATTTAAGATAAATCACTTTGATCTAAGGATGTATGTCAATCTTTAAAATGACAAGTAGATAAAACTAACATAGTAAGGCATACAAAAGACATTAAATCAATGAAATAATGGAGTAAGAAAAAGCAAATAAATGTGTCATATACCAAATAATTACATGATTTTAATTATAAATTTAACCATTCCAGTAAACAGATATTAATAATTTTTATTGATCCTAACATACCAATTAAAAGACTAAGATTTGAAACTTGGATGAAAAAGCAAAATCATGATATATCTTTCACAAAACACATCATAAATAAAGATATAATTAGTATCAAAGTAAAAGAAGGGAAAAGTAAACTGTGAAGAGTTTAAACATAAGAAAACTGGAGTGGGTAAACTAATATCAACCAAAGTGCACTTCAGGGCAATTAGCATTACAAGAAATACACAAGGACATTGCATCATATGAAAGGGTCAAGTCATTAAGACTTAATATTCATATATATATATATATATATATATATATATATATATATATTAAATTACAGAACTTATTTTACTTACTGCATGAAGTAAAGACTGATGGAATGGAAAGAAGAAAAAGATAAGCACTCCATTCCAGTGGAGGATATCTTAGTTTTAGAACACACAGAAAGGGAATAACTGTGAATACAGGGGATTGAATTATAAAATGTATTAAATGAGCCTGAAAGAGACTTAAAACAATACCCTATAGATCCAAAGAGTGGATATTCTGTTCAAAGACATCTGAAACATTGAACAAGATGTAATATGTGAACAAAACATACAGTGAATGTGTAAATTTAAGAATGTACATAATAGCAAAAGTCACAGTGTCATTATTTTCCCTCATAATACACTTCTTCACTTTGAACACACTTATCAAATCATCCATGCCACTTTCTGAAGCAGTTAAGGAATTCTCTTACATGCCCTTATGAGGTGAGATTAAAAAACAAATAATCAAACCAAGAACCAAGCAGTGAATGCAGCTTCCAAGGTTTACTCAGCAGAAAGGCAGCCTTATAAGAACACCATTGTGTGTGCTTATTCACCTTTTTTTCTTTGAGGCATGTTGGTGACATCTGGCTTTCTCCTAAATTCAAAATTATTGTAAAATATGAAGGTTTTTAAGCAACTCAAGACATTGAGACAATCATGCACATTAGTTAAACTAAGCACACCCCATGAAAAGGACTTCTAGATCTAGTTTAGAGCATCAAGGATCACATGAATGTGTTTGTGCTAGGAGGAGTATTTTGAGGGGGATTGGTGGCAATGTGTCTTCTCTTACAATATTTTTTAAAATGTATTCATGCACTGTAAAATTATCATGCCTCACAGGCTGCAGTTAGAAAAACTTATTTAAAAAGATATTAAATTAATATAGACAAAGTCCTGCAAACAAGAATTATATCAAGATCATTAATAGAAACATATTTGAAAAAATCCCCAAATATTAAGATGCAAAATAATAGGTGTCAGTATGGGATGATGAAGAAACTATAATAAAAAACACTTTGAACTGGTTAATAAGGAAGAAGAATGGTAACACTATCAATGATAAAATAAGAATTCAATTAAGCAGTAATCAAAAAGCCATAAGAAATAACCAGGGAATCTGAATGCTTAATTTTAGAAGATTACCATAATTAAAAACTTTTATTATATACATATATATATATATTTAAAATAAATGATACAAATTGCACAAATTATCAAACTATTATCTCTTTGCTGCTTTTATAGATGGATTTTTAAAGACATTTCTTCATTTTCTAAGAAGAAGACCCTACAGTTTTCAGGAGAGGGTACAGGAAGAATACCTTAGGAGGAAAGCTTTCTCTTTGTAGTCCAGTTTCTCACAGTCTCAGAGGAAGGGGAGTGAGGACATCTGCCTCAGCCACTTACCAGTGACACACTGCTCTGAGCTCAGCTGGTCTGAAGGGTGATCACTTTCACATGTCTTCTGACCTGACACCTCCTACCCACAGTTGTACCTCTGCTTCCTTTGCATCTGTTGGGCCTTACCATTGGCTGTGCATTATCCATAGTCTAGTTCCTTCTGTTTTGCACAGGACAGTGGATTAATTAATGTTTAGGAAACCAGTAAACTTCTCTGCTATTCATGACAATGGCTCTAAGACAAACTATAACTAATGTATAGAGGGATGCAAATGTAAATGGTGCAGGACCCAGACCACAGGACAATCAAGGCTGAGTGTGAGTTCTTACAGTGCATTGTATGAGACTTATTTTCTCCGCTGTAGGCAGATGCATAACAATGTACTTTATTATTTACAGAATTAACGTTAAGAAAATTTGGTTAAAACACACTGCCAAATACTAGTAAATGTTGCATATTCCCTGCTCTTGTTATTTCTTTCCATGTTGTGAATACTACTAAAGTATAATTTTTATCAAGTTTGCAAACAAGAGTCATACAAAAATAATAACTTGAATAGAACACTTTATTCAATCATTTATTCATTATTTATTTATTTATTGTCTTTTTGAAATGGTATTTCACTATCCAGATCAGTTGACCTCATAGAGATCCTCCAGCCTCAACCTGTTGAGTGCTGAGATTACAGGTGTGAACTACCATCCCCAGTCTTAAGTAACTCAATAGTGAAACTAGTAATATTGTAAAGTTATTTCAAAGGAGAGTGGATATATTTAGTCAATACCTTGTATCAACCTGAAAATATTAAAATTTTAACCAAGATACTCAGCAGAGAGCCAGAATCCTTACTTTGTAAATATCCTTATACTGAGCAAGAAGAGAGCAAAAGATATTGTGACTGCTACATCTGCTCTGGGAGATGACATGTGTGTGGTCTGCATAAAATACAAGGGAAAAAGAGTCTTGCTCCTCCCCTTCTTTTGCTCTGGCTGCTTTTGCTGACTGTTGTCTTGAAGTGTTGCCCTGGTGCCGTGCCATTCTTTGGAGCCAGTTGATTATGGACTGAAAACACCAAAAACTGTAAGCTTTATAATCCTTTCACTCCCTAATTTTGAGTGTTGGGTATTTTGTCCCAGCAATGAGAGAAAAGTAACTGAAACAGTAATCAATAAGGGTTAAATGATCCCAAGGCTGCTGAGATAAATTTTCTGATATCTATTTATGACATTAGTAGTGCCACAAAACCATAATCTAAAGAGAAATGTATAAATTGGCTTCACAGTGTCTAGACTCCTGATATTGAATCTATGGCCCATGTGTCATTCATTTTTCATTTAAGACAAAAGATAATAATGCAGGGGATTATTATTTTTTAATTTTATTTTACAGAGAACAAAACAAAAGAGGACAGAACAGTGCAGATAGGAACAGAACAATACAAGCAACACAGAACTTCACAAGAAGAAATTGGATATCAACAGTAGCTACCATATCACTTTCTTTGAAATAGGTGAGCATAGCTTCAAAAAAATAATATCAAGCATAACAAAATAGAATAAAAACATTCAAGAGAATGAAACTATTAAAAGCATTCTGGACCAAATAATGGAAAATGAGCAGTGTCTACTATTAATCTCATTTTCCATAAAAAATTGTTTATATTATTACACATATTAAAATCTAGTAATTCACAACATGATAGAACCAATGGTAATAGAAGAAGAAAAGCATGGTAGGAATTCAAAGCAAGATATTAAAGCAGCAATGACTGCCATGATGTCTTGTTTTCTTCAAAGTAGCTGTTCATACCATCAAACATAATAAGGTCAAGCAAAACAGAATAAAACCATTCCAACCAATGAATGAACACATTATAAGGCTTCAAAACAATGTAATGGGGAAGCATGATTACCATAGAATCTTATGTACTCTTATCATTTCTTACACTAGCGAGACTATAAGGTATTTATACCTGTGAGTTTGATTTATTTCACTTCTGAGTATGGTCTCAAGTTGCACCCATTTATTTGTAAATATCTCAGTGTGATCATTCTTTATAGCTGGGTAGTACTCCATTGTATAAAAGCACCACAATTTTTTTATCCATTCCTCAGTTGATGGGCACTTAGATTATTTCCAAGATCTGGCTATTATACATTGTGCTGCTATAAACATGAGTGCACATATATCACTGTGGTATGATGTTTTCATTTCTTCTGGGAATATGCCTAAGAGTGGAATAGCTGGCTCAAATGGGAACTCCAACCCCAGCTTTTTGAGGACTCTCCAGACTGACCTCCACAGTGGTTGCACTAGTCTGCACCCTGACCAACAGTGCAGAAGAGTTCCTTTTTTCCCCACAGCTTCTCCAGCATTTGTTGTTTGTAGTTTTCTTGATCTTGGCCATTCTTTCTGAAGTGAGATGGAATTTCAGTGTGGTTTTAATTTGTATTTCTCTAATAACCAATGATGATGAACATTTTTTCATGTATTTATTTGCAATTCGTATTTAAGTCTTTTTAAGTTCTAGACAGAAGTCCTTTATCAGAGGGACAGTTCGCTAAGATTTTTTTCCCAGTTTGTGGGCTTTCTTTTCACTATGTTGGTGATTTCTTTAGACATGCAGAAACTCTTTAAGAAGACATGATCCAAGTTATTGATTCTGGGAAGTATTTCCCTTGCAGTTTGGTTCTTGTTCATGAATTCTCTACCTACCCCTATGTGTTCAAGATTTTTACCCACTTTATCTTCCAACAGATTTAGTGTTTCTGTTTTAATATTTAGAACTTTGATCCATTTAGATTTTAGTTTAACACATGGTGATAGGCATGGGTCTAGTTTTACTTTTTGGCATATGGATAGCCAGCTTTTCCAGTACTATTTACTAAAGAGACTATACTTCTTCCAGTGAACATGTTTGGCCCCTTTATCAAAGATAAGGTGGTTGTGTGTGTTTGTAGTTGCATTTTCTAGTCTATTCCATTGATCTTGAGATCTTTTTTTATTCCAATACGATGTTGATTTTATTAAAGTAGCTTTGTAGTATAACTTCAAGTCAGGGATTGTGATGCCTCCTGCCTTGGCTCTGCTGCTTAGAATTGCCTTTGCTATTCTAGGACTCTTCTGGTTCCAGATGAATTTTAGAAGTGATTTCTCTAGATGTACGAGGTAATTTAGTGGTATTTTCATTGGGATTACATTGAATCTGTATAAAAATTTTGGCAGAATGGCCATTTTCTCAATATTTATTCTACCTGTCCATGAACAAGGGATGTCTTTCCATTTTCTGAGGTCCTCTTTGATTTCTTTTTTCAGGGTATTATAATTTTCCCTGTATAGCCCTTTTACTTTTGTTAGATTGATTCAGAAGTATTTCATTTTTGAGGGTGCCAGTGTATAGGGTATGGCTTCTCTTATTTCTCTCTTGTTGATTTTGTTATTAGTGTATAGGAATCCTATTGATTTTTGAGTATCAACTTTGTATCCAGCTACATTACTGAATTTATTCATTATATCTAGGAGTCTTTCAATGGAGTTTCAGGGGTCTTCTATGTAGAGTATCATGTCATCTTCAAATAATGAATTTAGCTTCCTCTTTTTCTATCTTTACTCCTTTTATTTCTCTCTCTTATCTAATTGCTCTGGCTAGTATTTCCAGTACTATGTTGAATAGGAGCAGTGATAAGGGACATCCTTGTCTTGTGCCTGATTTTAAGGCAAAGGCTTTCAGTTTTTGGCCATTTAATATGACACTGGCTGTTGGTTTGTCATAGATGGCCTTTATCATATTGAGGTAAAGACAATCTATTCCAATTTTCTGTAAGGTTCTTATCATGAACAGGTTTTGGATCTTATCAAAAGATTTTTCTGCCTCTATAAAAATGATCATGTGATTCTTATTTTTGGTTTTATTGATATGGTGGATTACATTTATTGATTTATGTATGTTGAACCATCCCTGCATGCCTGGGATGAATCCCACTTGATCATAGTGTATAATCCTCTTGATGATTTGCTGCATCATGTTTGCCAATATTTTACTGAGAATTCTTGCAACTATGTTCATTAGGGAGATTGGCGTGGAGTTCTCTTTTTTATTTGGATCAATCTCAGGTTTTGCTACTAGAGTAATGTTTACTTCCAGGGATGACATAGGGACATTTTCTTCTCTTTTGACTTAATTGAACTGTTTGAGGAGTGTCGCCACAAAGTCTTCTTTGTATTTTTTTGTCGAATTCTGCTGTGAATCCATGTGGGCCTGGGCTCTTCTTTGTTGGTAAGGACTTAATTACATTTTCAATATCATTAATAGAAATTGGGTTATTTAGCAGTTTTACATCTTCTTGATCCAGCATTGGTGGTTCATATGTTTCTAGGAATCTCTCCATTTCTTCTGTGTTATCAAACCTATGAGAGTAGAGGTTTTCAAAATAAGTGTTGATGATCTTCTGTGTTTCCAAAGAGTCAGTAGTGATTTCACCTTTTTCATTCTGTATTGCATGAATTTGAGTCTTTTCTTTCATTTTTTCAATTACACTGGCTAGGGGCTTATCAATTTTATTTATTCCTTCAAAGAACCAACTCTTTGATTCACTGATTCTTTGTATTGTTTTCTTTGTCTCTGTTGCATTAATTTCTGTTCTGACCCTTATAATTTCTTCCCTTCTTTTTGCTTTGGGCATGGCTTACTCTTCTTTTTCTAGGTGTTTGAGGTGTAGTATTAGGTTGTTTACTTGTGTTCATTCTGTTTTCCTAGTATGTAAACTCAGTGAAATAAATTTTCCTCTGAGGACCACTTTCATTGCATCCCACAGGTTCCAATAAGTTGTATTTGTATTTTCATTTGCTTGTACATATTGTTTAATTTCTTCTGTGACCTATTTATTGCTCAAGAATGTATTATACAATTTCCTTGTGTTTGTGGGGGTTTTGCAATTTATTTTATCATTAATTTCTAGATTCATGTTGCTGTGATTCCATAACATGCATGGAATAATTTCAGTGCTTTGCATTTACTTAAATATGTTCTGCGGGCTACTATATGGTCTACTTTAGAGGATGTCCCATATACTGCTGAGGAGAATGTATATTCTGATGTTGTTGGGTGGAAGACTGTATACATCTATGAAGTACATTCATTCACAGGTGTGATTCAGTCCTGTTATTTCTTTGCTGATTTTCTGTCTAGTTTATCTCTCCCTTTGTGTCAATGGTATGTTAAGGTCTCCTTTTATAACTGTAATTGCTTATTTGATTTTTCATTGCTGTTAATACTTGCTTTTTTTTAGTTGGGTGCTCTGGAATTTGGTGCATATATATTTAAGATTGTTATCTCTTCCTCATGAAGTTTTCCCCTAACTAGTATGTAGAAGCCTTCTTTATCTATTCAGATCATTCTTTTTTTTTTTTTTTTGTACCAGGGATCAAACTCTAAACCATGCGCTTGCAAGGCAGGCGCTTATGCCACTGAGCTAAATCCCAAGCCCAAGATCATTCTTGATTTGAAGGTCACATTGTCTGCAAATGGAATAACTACCCCCACTTTTTGAGTTCCTGTTACATGAACTATTGTTTTCCATCCTTGGACTTTTACTCTATGAATTTCCTTTTGGGTTAGATGGGTTTCTTGTAGACATCATATGGTTGGACATTGTTTCTTGATCCATTCTGCCAGTCTGTTTCTTCTAATTGGTGAATTAAAGCCTTTTACATTAATGGTTATAACTGATATATATATATATATATATATATATATATATATATATTTTATTGTTGACATGTTATCCTTCTGCTGTTGTATCTTTACCTTTCCATTCTGTTTAGTTATCTCTCTTCCTTAGTGGTTTTTTTCTGTGTGTATCTAGAATGTCTTTGAGTATTCTTTGCAAGGTTGGTTTGGTGATCATGAAGTTCTTCAGCTGTTCTTTGTCATGGAAGAATCTTATTTCTCCATCCATTTTGAAGAACAGTTTTGCAGGGTACATCAGTCTGGGTTGGAAGTCATTTTCCTTTAGGATCTGAAATGCTTCACTCCATGCTCTTCTTTACTTCATTGTTTGTGTTGAGAAGTCTGCTGTGATTCTGATAGGTTTTCCTTTATAGGTGGTGATCTGTCTTTTCTCTCTAACAGCTTTTAATATTCTGTTCTTATGTTGTATTTCTGGGATGGTGATTATTATATGTCTGGGTGTAGTTTTATTTTGGTTATGGCTGTTTGGAGTTCTATATGATTCACTAATCTGTACGTCAATTTCCATTTTCATGTTTGGGAAATTTTCAGCTATTGCTTCTGTAAATAGCCTCCTGATATCATTTGTGTTGTCCCTTCTTTTTCATTTATCCCTATTAAGCTTATGTTGTTTTTTTTTTCATCATCTTGCAACTGATTAATTGTTATTTCCTGATTGCCTGTTATTTTTAAAAGATCTTTCCTTTCCTGTTCTCTACCTGCAATCCTATCTTCGAGGTCTGAAATTCTATCTTCACCTTCATAGAGGTGTCTGCTTTGTTCCTCTAATTTTTAGCTGTGTCTTCTTTATATGCATTCACTATTTCTTTCACTACTTTTATCATTTCTTCTTTTACCTGGGAGCTTATTTCTGATTTGCGTTCCTTCATATCTTCCCGTACTTGCCTCTTTATTTCAGTTGATATCATTTCAGGTATTTCAGGTGTATCCCCAGTATTTTCTTCTATGTATGTGTCTCCCAGGCTTTCTTGGGATGGGTTGGAGATTTAAGATTGCATTTTGGTCTTTTTTTGGTCATTTTCCTGTATTTTCATGCTTCGAGTGATGTTCCAAACTTTTGCTGGCCATGTTGGAGACCACCTCCTGTGCCCTCAGTGCCTGTGACTCAAGCAACCAAACTCTTCCTAAACTAGTGCTGAGAACCTGAAACTCCCCTCATGTGCCAGCCTGACTCCTCTTTCTGTGCAGGCTTAACTCCCCTCTCTTAGAGGCATGGGCCTGGTCCCCTGGTTGAATAAAGGTCACTGGGTGTGGTCCACTCAAGCCCACAAATCCTCTTCAGGCTTATTCAGTGTCCTAGGGGGCTGGGCAGGCACCCAAGCACTGGGAGTGATGTCCCTATCTCTCCCCAGGCAAGTGAGGAGAAGCTGGAAGTCACCTCACAGCACAGGCCTAATTCCCCTCTTTCAGCAGCTTAGGCCTGGTCCCCTGGTTCTTGACAACATTATTAAAGGATGAAATGTTGAGATGGAGTTGACATCCTTAAACTGGTTTCTCACTCTTTCACGAGTGAGGTTAGTGATTTGACTGTTTCCCTAAATTCCCTTTATGATTTTCTTGTCCAAGTTCTAAGAAGAAAATATTCCTTTTTTCCTTTCCTTTTTTTCATTCCTTTTCTTTTTTTCCCTTTCCCCTTTCTTTTCCTTTCCTTTCCTTGTCATTTTCTTTTTTTCTTTTTCATAGCATTTTCCACCTTTTACTATTGCTATCAAAAATGGTTCAACTTTTCTTTCAAAACAAAATAGTACACACTGGATATATCGATTATATTTTTATTCTGAAGGTTTTAGCTCACCATACCCCAAAAAGAAATCAAAAAAAAAAAGAAACAAAGAAGAAAAACAAGCCAAAGAGTAACAACAAAAAGAAATCTACATACTCAAAAAATGACACCAAAGTACACTACAAAACAGAAGGAGGTGTCATCTGCTCTCTTTCTGAAGATTTTGAATTTCTTCTAACCTACCTATGAGGCTGAGACCAGTAACAAAGAATGAAATTATACAAAAGAGCAGAATTTGAGTAGTTACTAAATCCTTTAGACAGTAAGAGTTTGATCAACAACCTCACAAATCTGGGACAGGCTTTGGTTTTTACAAAATCATAGAAAGTTTTTGGGTTAGCCCACAAGTAGGTCTCTGGCTTGTGTCCAAGAATTGTTGAATTCTAACTCCAGCATGTTGAGTTTGAGAGCTTGGAGGTTATTTCTTCTGTGTTTATTAGAAGAAAAAATCAGGAAACTGATATCTAACACTTGCATAGGGCAAAAGTACTCTCTTGAAATATGTAAAGACATGTCTAGGGAGTCCTGGTCAATATCTGCTTACTTCAAAGAGAAGCTGTTGCAACAATAAAATAGTATGAACATTTAAAAACTAATTTTGTTAAGTACCTGGATTAGAAGTAGAAAAACTCCCTGAAGTATAAGGTAGCCCCAAAATTTTTATGCAGGTTCCTTTAAGGAAATACAAAGAATTTTCATGTGAATATTTGAGAAATACTCCATCATGACTTTGACATGTACTGTAAAGAGAAGTGTAATCATTACATAGAATCCATTTCTTATGGAGGAAATCTTTTGAAGCCTCTTGTCTCATTTTGAAGATAGACATCTTCCCCCTCTGTGGCATATCATCTACTTATACAGCAAGGATATAGATTGAGAATGTTGCAGCCAGGAAAGTAACATGGGATGAGAATTTAAAAATAGCATTGAAATAATACCATTTAAGGTCACAGCCCATGGACATAATTCCAGTAAAAGGCCAACACTTATTTGCAAGACTGCAAAACCCTCTGCCTCATCACCATATCCCCACACCACCAGGAATCCAGTATAATTGCATGATACTAAAGCTGAAAGCAATCATATGTCATAGACTCTTTTCAAGGGCTCTGTTCTTATAAAACACAAAAGAAGTACATATACAAAAGAAGGCTAACAGAAATGCAGGCTTCTTTCCTCTTATAGTTGTAAGAATCATTAAACACATCTCAAGTTTCAGAAAACCTAACATGAACCCTCTTGTGGCCTTTTTATCTCATTTCTTTTTATGTCAAGAAACTTTCCAAAATTATAAAAATCACAGAATGGAAAGAGAGCAGTCCAAAGAGAGAAAGTAATTAGCAAAATCAGATACAGATAAAATGTAGATGTTCAAATTATTAGATAGACAATATAAAATACCTGTTATGTTAACAGGTATAATAGTGTATGTCAACAATATTGGAGAACATTGTAATGTGAGAAATGAAAATTAGAAAAGTATACATATGCTTGAGATTAAAAACACTGTATTAGTAACAAATAATGCCAAAGACACACCAATCATGAATTAACTGGGCCTGGTTCATTAAAAATCATTACATTCAATGATAACTTAATAGAACATCTGTAGACTAAAATATTGAAATGCAAAATTTTAAAAATAGCATATAATGAATAAATAAATTTTACTGGTTTGGAACCTTCCAAGTATAATAAGAAGCAGCAAACAACAAATCTAGGAAACTCAAAGTACATATGAAGGAATAAGGAACAACAATGTAAAATCAAACAAACAAAACCATATAACAAAGTGTATAATATTCAAGTAGTATGAATCCGAAGATAAAGAAAATATGCTAAAGTGATTCAATAATAGAAACTCTTGGACATATAGAATAAGGAATAACAATATAAAATCAAATGAACAAAGTCATATAATGAAGCATATAATGTTCAAATACTATGAAGCCATATTTAAAGATAAAATGCTAAAGAGAGTCAGAAATAGAAATTCTTGGACATATAGTGGAACTTTCTGACATCTCATTGGAAATCATGAAAACAAAAATAATGCATAATAATATATTTAAAAGGTGAAAGAGAAGAAATGCTAACCAACTATTTTATATTCAACAAAACTATTTTCTAGAAATGAAGGAGAAATACATACTGTATTGATTTGCTTTCTGTTTTGGCACAAGTACCTGATTCCCACAATTTAAAGGAGCAGAAACTTATATGGCTTATGATTTCAAGGTTTCATCCATGGTTAACTGGCTCCAAGGCAAAAATGCCATGGTATGGTGATTTGGCCAAGGAAAGGTGTTCAATTTATAGCAGTCAAGAAACAAACAGGGACCAAGCTCAGGAAGGGGTCAGGGATTAGGTATAGGCATACACTCATGACCCATTTCCTCTATGGAGGCCATCTCTTTTAATAGACCATTCAGATATGAATTCATGAATGGCTTGAGTCTTTGAAAAGATTAGCCCCTGAAATTCTAAACATCTCTCTGTGGCTCTCCTACATAGCTAAGATTTCAATGTCTGTTTCAAAACTTATGTTAGAATTTCATAACCATTTTGAAGATATTTAGAGTTAGAAACTAAGAAATTAAGAAGCCATGAGAGAACCCCTTCCTGAATGGATGGGTGCTTTTATTGGTCTATTATGTTAGAAGGGGCCTTAGTGTAAGGTGAGCTAATTTTTGCAGATAGAGATCTCACATTTTACTACATTCACTTTTCCTATTGAAATATCTCACCTTCTGATGCAAGAAAAGAAGGTAAAACAGGAAGAGCTCAAGAGATGATGCATTGGCAGGACAGTTCTCTAGTTAGTCTTGAACTAATACATTTTCCTTTCTACCATATTCTTGCTTCTACATTTTAATAGTAACTGTCAACTTTCTGAGAATGTAGTATCCTAAGATAAAGATTGGCCTTTTTAGCACTGGGCTTGTATTTTCCCTTCCTAGAGAAAGCAATATCTTGTGATAGAGAAGAAATTCCCAGGGTAGACAGGGTCATTTTTATCTCTTCCCTGAAGCAGCATATCGTTTCAAGATTTTTTCCAATATGTTAGGTGGATGCTGAAGTACATGACTTGCTACTGACTGTCCTTAATTAATAGAATAGCTTTACAAACATGTTTGATGTTAATCCATGGAGATAATATTTTAAGACATAACAAACATGAAAGTTTTAAATATATTCATTAAAATACAGAGATTTTCAGAAAAGGATTTTTTTAAACAAACAGTAAGTTAACATATATTGTTGACAATAAATCTGCTATATTTTTATTTTTTGGAAGTAATTTGAAAATATATGTTAATTGACCTAATTTTGCATATTTATGGTACATAATATAATATTTCAATATATATATACAATTTATAATGCTCAGATCAATGTGATTAACATATCCATTTCTCAAAAAAAACTGTCTTTATTCTTCTTTACATAAGAGAACATATTTTTCAAAAGTAAAAGAATGGTAAAATTTATTGAAACCACACTAAAATATCTACATTTCATGTTAGAAAATTTCAAAACAAGAAAATATATTGGGCAAAACAATGGAAATTCACTATGAAAAGGACCAGTTCACTAAAAGACTTGAATCCTAAAAGTTTACCTAAAACCTGAGCATAAAATGTATTGGTCAATACGGAGGTGACTGAAATTAAAAATTTAAAAATATATTACTTAAATTTCTCATCATTGTTGGTAAGAACACAAAATGGTAGAATCTCTTGAGGTTAATTTAGCAATCTTATAATAATCTGAATCAACTCATTTTACATAATCTCAAAATAACAATCCTGTGTGTTTACCAATCATTTGAAAACACATGAACACATCATAAGCCCTTATGGGTAAGTGATAAATGGCTTTATTTACAATTCAAAATAAGGAAACAATGCAGATGTTCTCCAGTGGGTGAAGAGCTCAATACATAAGGTATGTTTACAGAATTTGTACTATTGAATCATAAAATAAACAATTATGCAGAAACATAGATAATAAGTGTTAGATGCATACTAGCAAACAAAAAGACAGTTAATAGATCACATATTACACAATTCTATTTAAATGATATTTTGAAGAGACAAATTTATAGAGAAAATAAACGTAACACTGATTTCCAAGACTTGGGGAAAAGGAATTATGCAATTATGATCCTTCTGAATAGAGTCTTGTGTTTAGTTCTGCAAAGCATCTGCATTTGACAGCTTTTGTCACAAACGTTGCTCAGCAAAGTACTAAGAACTTCTACTTTAATCACATCTACCTGACTAGGCACTCACAGATAGTAGTGTTGTTAAAGAATATAGCTCTCTACAGAAAGAAATATGCCATGTTTTTCCTAGTTAGTGATCAAGAAATAAACAGGTAAGCATTTATACAAACGTATTTTGAAAGTTCAAAGTGCCATCTTGACTATTCCTGGAAATAATGTACCTTTTTTCTCTAATAGCAAATGGAAACCATCTAGCCTATAAGCTGTGCACAGGGAGCTACCATTGAGTAAATGTGTTCCCTAGATCTCTAGTGTTGAAACTAGCTCTTCAAAGCATCACTGGGACCTATTGGGATGTGTCTGGTCACTAGTGTATGGCCATCCTGAAAGAATCAGTGTCTTTGTATAGAATCAATGCCTAGTTATTACAGGAGTTTGAGCCCTTTTCTTTTCTTCCAAACAAGCCTACTTGCTCTCCCACTTGGTGTGATGAGTGGAGGTTACATGAGCCCTTAACTAATCCTGGGTTCTGATCTTTAACTTTCATGTCTCCAGAAACATTAGCCAAAATAAACCTTTTGCCTTTATAGGTCAACCAGCTTCAGTTATTCTGTTATCATAAGCCAAAAATGGACGGAGATGCCTAAGTGATTTAAATTTAATTTTAGTTAACTTTTATAAAAATATCTTTATCTCTCACTTAACTGATGCTAGGGTATGAGAAGCACATGATTGGAAAAACAAATGAACAAAACGTGAAAATATGGCTTACTGGAATGGACACTCTGAACATGTTTATAGTAAGGTAGAGAAAAAAACTATCACCTAAGAGGAGGACACCTTAGATCTCACTAGACATGAATATTATTTCTGAATCTTGATGTTATAATGGTACCAGAAGTCTTTTTCCAGAGAAAAACATCCCATATAGATGAGATGACTCAAACTGCTTCAAGGGCCTTAGACTTAGCCAAATGTTAGGTATGACATTCCTTACCAGGTGGCTCTGTCAGTCACCCAGAAATTAAGAGGTGCTGCTCCAACACCTGACTGCTCCCCTGCTCACCCATTCATACCCAAGCCTAACACCCAACAGCATCCTCCTCATTCTATTCTGAGTCATGGATTGGGCTGATAATTGTACACAAATGATGGCTTGAAGAACTAGACAGTTTGTATCAACTTCATTTAGTTCACAGTCCAAGTCAAGTTACTGAATTGGGAGCTCTAGACTAAAATGCTCAGCTGGAAAGTGATGTTGGAAGCTACACTAACCTATAATCTCAATAATTATGTATATCTTTCATGCATACACTGAAAATTATAAAATTTTTCTCTCTACTAATGGAAATATAAATATGCATTACATCAATCGATACTGATTTCTCTGGTGACATACTTTAAAGTAATTTTCTTTTAATGTATTTTTGGTTTGTAAAATATAGACTATTGGGGGAGATCATTTATATAAAATAAAAATTGATAATCCTTTGGGAAATACTGTTCTTGAGTCTCAAAGTCTCATGAGACTTCTTCATTATCTTTGGATATTGTCATTAGGGTTAGGGCTACAGAGAGCACAAACACTCCAGAAGGTCAGGATTGATTGATTTTATATGGCATTGGGGCAATCCATGGAAAAGGTTGACGTCCTCAATGAAATAAATCATACTAAATGAAGAATTTTTTTATGCTCATCTAACTGCAAGTAATGAGGTAATAAAGCCTCTTCCTAGAGTGCCAGTTATTTGTGAGATAAAAACAGCCAAAGACTGGCAGTAGGATGAGAATCATTGAGATAGCAATGCAGTTTCTATGTGCTCAAAAAAGTGTTATGGTAAAATAGTTAAATACTGATATTAAGTGATTTTTCTCTAGACAAATGTGGGGCTGTACCTATTTAGGGAAGATGCATGACACTTGTATCTGTCTCAGATGCGTGCTTGTGCTATAAACTTTTGGGGACATTCTTCTTTAACATGAAAATAATATTTGTAAATGTTAAATACAGTATTTTCTGCTAGGTCTGCTGTAACTTTCATTTGTTCTCTTTTTTAAATATCATTTAAAGAGAGGGGAAAAGTAAAGCAGAAAACAGAAAAAAAGGGTAGAAACAACGCAGAATTTCAAAAAATGAACAGTAAGAAATCACTAGTTGATATATTACACATTGTCTTCCTTGATGTAGTTGTTCAAGTTACAAAAATTAAACCATACAAACTAGACATTCAAATAGTGAGGCTGTAGACAGTTTTTTTCTCTGATCCAACAAGAACTTAGCAAAGTAATTATCAATCCTACACCCTTAAATATACATGCAGTTATATCCTTAAGAGCACTTGCTTTTCCTCCTTTTGCTTTTTAAATCCACTATCTATTTAGTTATATCATTTTTCAGGTTGCTCAGTATCTTACTGATCTATTTTGTTGTCATTTACTTTTTTATTTTTTCTTATTTATTATTTTTTACTTTATTTATTTATTTTATTTTGAAGGTAATAAAATACAGCAGAACAAAACAGGACATAGCCAACTGAGGCAGTGCAGTGAAATTGGTACAGATAGCAGGTTACCGGGATAACAGCAATAGGTATAATAGTACATCTGGTTTTCTTTACAGTAGTTATTCCTTCAATCAGGTAGAGCAATATCGAAGAAAATACCAAAATGATAAAAACAGAATATTGAATAGAGCAATACCATTTATCAGAACAGAGCAAAACAGAGATAAAAATATTTACCCTCAAAGAGATGGCAGAAGAAAATCCCCCTTATTTGCTATATTGCCTATAGTCAAACTTGCAAAACATGCTCAGATCTCTGGCTCTCACTTGCTGGGGTGGGTGGGGTGGGATATGGATGGATGTTTGATTCTTAGCCTGTGCCCTGGTAGGCTCACAGCTACCCACCAGAGGGGTGAACTGGCTGCCCGTTTTCCCAGCACCCCAAGGTCCAACATGGCTCTTCCCGGATCTCTGGAAATGCTGATAATGGTTCTTGCCCTGGGGTGGCTGCGGCTGGCCAGGCCACAGTCACTTAACCAGAGTAGCATGCTGGCAGCTGCTTGTTTTCCCAGTGCCCCAAGGTCCAACATCTTGTTCTCTTTTTTCTATTAAATCATTGCTCTTTTCTTTCTTCTGTCTCTAGATTCTGATTTAGGAAAAAATGTGAAAGAAAATCAAGGAAGGCCAGGATAATTCAGATTTGCAAACCTTTTTCTTTTGTAAGTTTATCTGATAGTCAGAGTACCTAATACAACTAAGTCAATTGTATTTGTGTTCCTGACTTATAATGCAAATTTTTATACATGTTTTGGGGGATAATTGATCTGCGATTGTTGTGATTAGACAAAGGAATCATTGAATATGATAAATTTCTAGTTTATATATTTTAGATACTGATATTTCTATAGTTTCTGTCATTAGGGTTGTTTGTGTAAATGAGGATAATTTTATAAGAGATTGCTACAAAATGATCTGAATGTGAATGGATGTGCATTAAAACTAACAGTGATTTTTTTTCTCTCATGAATTACTGAGAATTCCACAGAACTTTTCCTCAAATATATTACATTTTAATGTCTCCTTTGTTATAAAGCATATCTTAATAAATACAAAATTATTAAAATAATCTCTTTTATCTTATCAGGTCATAACAGAACAAAAGTATAATCAACAGAAGATATTCAAAAACTTGGATATTAAACAAGACAGTCTTCATAAATCAACTGTTCACAGAATAAAACTCGGGATATATTTAAAACTTTCTAGAATTAAATAACAATGGTCTTATGGTATATCAGAACCCTTGAGAAACTATTAAAAGCAGTTTTGTGACACAACTGTGAAAGTCCACATTAGAAAAACAGAAATATAAAAAATTGAGGAGTGCATCTCAAATTCTTAGAAAAATAAGAGCAATCAAAATTCAAAAACTGACAAGGAAAAAAATTATAGATAACAACAGAAATCAATATAAATTGAGAATAAAAATCAATACAAAGGATCATTAAATTACAATTGGTATTTTGAAAGGATAATTAAAACTGGTAAACATTTAGCCTAATACAGTAAAATAAGAAGAGAAGAGACCCACATTAATACAATCAGAACTAAAGAAGGTAAGTAGAAATCTAGATAATAGTATGGTAATATGTTGAATAATAGTATCTTAAAAGATTGGAGAATTTGGAAAAAATAGGTAAGTTCTCAGATACTTAACAAATGCCAAAATTGAACCAACCAAGCAGCCATAAAAACTATAAAGACAGCAAAACAGGCAATGAAACTGATGGCAATAACCAGTAAGAGATGGCCAGGACCACAATAAAATTGCTACTGAATTCCATTGGTACTTCAGTAAAAGACAGCAATAATTTTCAAAGTCTTCCATGAAAGTGAGAAGAAAGAAGAGCTACCAAACTCCTTCTATGATTCCAGAATTATACTGGCACCAAACAGGACAGCAAAATGACAAAAAAAAAACCCTCAAAAAAAGTTATAGGCCAATATACTTGGGGATCGTAGACGCAAAAGTGCTCAACAAGATAGTCTCAAATAGAATAGAACAAATCATTAAAAAGATTGTACATTAAGACCAAGTTGACTTCATCCCAATGATGAAAATACAGTTCAAGGTGCATACATCAATAAACATGACACAACATAAAATATACTCAAGATAAAAAAAAAAATCACAACACCAATTTAACAGATGGAGGAAAAGCCTGTGACAGAATCGATATTATCCATGGGATAATTTTTATTTTTTTGTATTGACTTAACCATGTTTATTGCCTGTATGTTTTCAATTTGGAGAAAGTTCAACATTCTGCTGAGAAGAATGTGTGTTCATGTGCTTCACAATTGCAGATAGCTATAAAGTCCCTTGGAAGTTATTCTTGAATTGTAATACTTGTGATACTTCTTTGATGAATTTTTTGTCTAGTCTGTCTATTTATGACAATGGAGTATTGAAATCTCCACTATATTTGTGTTTATTTTTGTCTTATCTCTTCTGTGCAGTTTTATGAAATTGGTACACCACTATTTAATGTAAATATGCTTATAATTGTTATCTATTTAATTATTCACTTAGCCAATATATAGTGGCCTTTTTTGCCTTTCTCGTCAGTTTTTCTTGAAGTCCACTGTATGTGAAAATAGGATAGCTAATCCTGCATGTTTTCAGGATCTTACTGTATGTGATATTGCTTTCCACTGTTTGGGATTTATAGTCTATGAATTTCTCTTTTGGGTTAAATGTGCTTCTTGGATATATCCTGCCATTCAGTTTTGCTTCTTGATCCATTCTGCCCATTTTTGTCTTTTGATTCAAGAATTGAGACCACTCACATCTAGACTTATTGCTGACAGGTATTGACAGATTCCTATCATTACATTATTTTCCTGTTGCCGACCCTCTTTCCTTTGCTTCCATGTAGCCACTCACTCTACGAGGTGCATGCCTTCCATTAACCCTTTTGTTATTGCAAGCTTCACTGTGAGAAATTTTTGGAGTGCCAATTTGGTAGTAAAGAATATTTAGGGTTTTTAAAATTATTGAAATGTCTTAGTTTCCCATAAATTTTGATAACTGGTTTTTCAAGTATGAGTTCAGGTTGGGAAGTTTTTTTTCAAGGTCTGATCACACTAAAATATATGATAAATTATCTATACAATCCCCTTGATTTTATAGAAATTTCTTAAAAATGAATTAACCTGATGACCTTGATGATACCATCTAATAAAATAAAATATCTCGTGAAAAATATATAGTAAAATTCAAAATGCAAATTATTAAAATACTTTACTTATCACCTTGAACCCAGGATAATATTCTAATTAGAACTAAACTTAATGAACAGGTTAATACATTTCCACACTCAAAACTATAAAACATTGATAAATGAAATATGGAAAGCCATAAATGTATCATTTATAAGCTTGCAGTAGGCTATGCAGAATATCTTTCTAGGTAGATTTGTTTATGCTTCCATGGTGATTTTATATTTCATTTCCCATTTTAAAATTTATTATATAATATATGTTTATAATTAGATTTTTTGAAGGACAAATAATTCAACCATAAGAATAACATTTTACTAAACTTAGCAAGTGTAAAGTGGAAGACAGGCACACATTAAAATAACTGATATCTGAGCCTTAAGCTTTCAAACCATATATGAACTTAAAGCAATGTGGAAATGTTTTACAGAGCTGAAATACTCATACATTGCCTCTCCCCACAAATATTGCTGGTTACAAATCTCACTGAATAATGAAAAACGATCATAACTGTTAGTTAAATTTTCATTACTTAAATTATTATACATGTCTTACACACACATGAAGAATGAATATTAGATCAAATAAGGGAAGTCTACTATAATTTTAAATTAGTTTCTAACTAAAGAAATAAGCAAATAATTAAATCCAAATCAGGGAAGTTACATTTGGGTTTTTCAGTTGCACATATTACAAAACTTTTAAAATTAATTATAGATAACTTTCATAGCTGTATATTAAGGTAATATATGTTTTATTTTCTGTAATCTTCTTAATGAATTAATTGTTGCTTTGGGTGCATAGAATTCCGAGTTATTTTCCCTTGATGTTAAAATAAAAGAATTGTGGAATGGTCTCTTGAGAGCCAAGGATTTCAGAAATAGTTTAGCTAACTCCTAGGAAACATTTTAAATAAGAGAGAAAAAAAATCAGTTTCAGAAACAGGCTGGAAGTACAAATATTTTATTTTTAGTTTTTTTTTTGTTTTCTTAATAAAAGAATAAAAATGATGACACAGAATTTCAAAACAGAGTAATAGGAGATTAACACTCATTAATATATTGCATATTGTTATCTTCTAAATAGTTGTTCAAATTTCAAGATACAGATGCAAGAAAATGATCAAGCAATCAAACAGTGAAAGCACAAACTGTTCTTTTTGATGAACTAGGAGAGATTAGTGGTATACTTATCTATCTTCAACAGACCCAGACCTATATATAAATGTATATAATAATCTTCTCCATCTTTCTTTTTTCTTTTCCCTTACCCCAGTTTTTTTTTTTTTGAGCAGTTTCCTTCTGCTCAAAAGAAAGTGCACATATTTTATAACAAAAGCTTGTGACTACTCTGTAGTTGAAGCATGAGAGTCTTCAGTTTTCATTAAAAGTATTAAAACTATTCATTAATATCTATTTTAGAAAATATTATGTGTATAAAATATTAGTTTTTAAAAATTAATTTATAGAATAAATATAAGGAAATAAAAGCAATATTTACAAGAAGAATGAAAAATAATAAAGATCACAAAAGAATGTTTTAGTAATTGATTTGTAAATGTCCACAAATAGTGTAAATAATAAAATTCACTGACTTGTTTAATATATTACAAGGAAACATAAAATTATCATCTACAGAAAATTTATCAAGTAGTATCTGCTCTGTGATGCTCAATAGTTTTGGAAAGAATGTGGGAGAAATACATACTATAAAGAGTGTCCAGATGATGTTAGATATGTAATACAATACATTTTAGAATGATAAAGAGGAGGGGCCAGGGATTTAGCTCAGTAGCATAAGCCCCTGCCTGGCAAGCCGGAGACTGTGAGTTAGTTCAAACCCCGGAACCAAAACACACACACACACACACACAAAGATAAAGAGGAAAATATAATATTTTTCCTTTGATTTGGTAGCCTTTTTTTATATTTGATGTGTGATTTGAATGACTCTATTCTTGAATACAGAAAAACAAAGCACAAAAAATGGTAAAAATAGTGATATATTCCCATTGCAGAACAAACTTCAAAATTATTAAAATATGATTTTAACTATCAGAAATATATGCATCCTCTGTTATTGATGGCATTGGAATGGTAACATAATCTTAAATTCTGATTTTGAAACATCACACTTATAAGCATTTTAAAAAGTCAAACCAAGGAAAACTTAGTAAAATTCAGTGTTGATATAAAAAATAGTAGTAAAATGTATCATTTAAATTATATATGCAGGTTAGACACCACTTGGAAGTAATAAGTTTAAATGAATAGTAACAAAAATACATATTATTCTTACTCTGGAAGAAATTGATTAAGAATATTAAAGGAAACACTCAAAAATAGCAATCTCAAGGTAACCCACAGTATATAATTACATGTCATGTGAAATTTCAGCTAGAAATACCATTTGAAAATGGACAAATTTGAGAATATATATTTTTGTTTTATACATACATATATATGAGTGAATATATTCTAATTTTTTTTCTTTTTTTGTAGATTTGATTAGGCTCGTGAAAGAGAAATGAAGAACCAATCAATAATAGAGTTCTTCCTCTTAGGACTGACAGATGACCCATGCTTGCAAACTGGTTTTTTTCTTTCTACTTTTAAACTAAAATTGAGCCTAATGGGTAACTTAGTCGCTATGGTTCTCACTCTGTTAGATCTTCATCTTAAGACAAAAATGTATTTTCCTATGAAATTTATCCTTTTTGGAACTCATACTCACAACAATGTGTATTCCCAGATTCTTGGTAGCCATTGTGACTAAAGGTAAAACCATTTCTTATACTAGCTGTGCAGCACAGTTATTTTTTGTTCTTTTACTAGGAGTTGCAGAGTTTTACCTCCTGGCTGCTGTGTCTTATGACCTCTATGTTGCCATCTGCAAACCACTGCATTACCCAGTTATTATGAACAGCAAAATATGCTACCAACTTGTGTTCAGCTCTTGGGCCACTGGATTCTTAATTGTCTTTCCCTCTTTGGTGATGGGACTTAAGCTGCTTTTCTTTGCTTTCTTTGTTATTGATCACTTTATGTGTGACACTTCCTTATCCTGTAGATCTCTTGCACAGATACACATGTCCTTGAAATGATGTCCTTTCGATCAGCTCTGGTGATTCTAGTGATCACACTGATATTAGTCATTATCTCTTACAGTTATATCGTTAAGATCATGGTAAAATTCCCTTCTGCCCAGCAAAGGACCAAAACTTTCTCCACTTGCCCACATAATTGTCTCTATCACATATGGTAGTTGTGTCTTTGTGTGCATAAAACCATCTGCAAAAGATAGAGTGTCTGTATCGAAAGGTGTAGCACTGCTGTATACTTCAGTTACCCCTTTACTAAATTCCTTCATTTATACTTTAAGAAACCACCAGGTATAAAAAGTTTTCCATGATGCATTACAGAAGATTTTGTATTTTCCAGAAAATGAATTTTAAGTATATGTTTAAAAATACTTTAATTGAAAGTGTAAACTGGTTTATACATCAAACTGTTTCTACCTCCCCAATTACCATTGAAGCTTCTCTTCAATGGAACTTCTCTTGAAGTTCCATTCTATGTGTTATTCTTTATGTTGAAACATTCTCTTAGGCCAATGTCTCCAGATTAGATCACAGAAACCATGACTCAATAAAACAAGTTCCTGTAAGTGTAGTTGTTGGATATAATATGTTAGTTAATTTAACATGTATTTATTGTCTGTCTCTCTTATTCCAGTCATTGGAAGTGGCTCAATATTCACACTGAAGATGTTTTTATAACCAAAATAAATAAATTCATAAGCCATATATTGCTACAAAGTGGGAAATTATGGTTAAAATAAAAATCTCTGAGAATATTAGGGTTAGGTCAGATAACCTCTGTGGAATTTCAAAGACAAGAAAGTTTTTCAAAAGAAAGTAGTAACATTTCTCCGACAAGAAACAGGCAATGATTTCTATGAAATTTTTTTACAGATAAGAAAAACCTTTCAAGTGAAAGTAATAACTGTTCTTAGTCTAAAAATCTTTACAAAGAAAGAAGACTTTGATATAATTATCACATGGGTTTTACATAACTGTACATTTGGAAAATAAATGTAATTGATGATAAGAAAATGTTTTTGAGATATTTGAGTTCAGTAAAGTCTGTATCACATAATATTAGGATAGTGCACAGATCATGCAAACTTTCCATTTCTTAAATTTTCAGTATGTAATAAAAGGAGAAACGTAACTGTGCACACACTCCCACCACCTTCCTGAAGAACATCTACTTTTGTGCCAGCGTGGTATCCAATAGGCTATGCTGCCCCCTGAATGACACCAGAGCTCAGCCCTCATTCAGGATTTATCCTATCATTTGCTAAAGACTGCTGAACTGCACACCCACATGTGCTCCCTTCTTTTGACTCCTAGAAGCTACTGTGGTCCAAGCAGATGAGGCATCCCCTGCCATGCTCTTGGAGCCATGGAATTTCAGGACTGAATGAAGAATCTAAGAAACACAAAGATGGAATTGGGAGTTTGTGGAGAAATGGAGAGGAGTGCTGGGGCCAAAGGAAGTAGAACACCATGCTTTTCTACAGTGGAATGGGGGGGAGCAGATGTAAACAGCTTCAAAGGTTGCCTTGACAAGCAGGGGCCAGGGAACAAAGACTTTATAAAGTAAAATGAACAAGCAGGGGTTGGACTAGATCTGCTCTGTCCTCCATATTTGAAAACATCTGAAAGTGTCTCATCAGAGATCATAAAAAAAAATATTTAGTTGGTTTTGCTCAAAATAATATACATGTAACCTTATAAAGTTCTGTTTCAGAGAGAACTAGAAGGAGACAGTGGTCCACCTGGAATCTTCGTGTATGTGTGTGAGTGAGCATGTGTGTGTGTTTGTGTGTGTGTGTGTGTGTTTTGTTTCTTTCATCTTATTTCTTTTCTGCTTACATCCTAAACATAGACAAGTGTATACCTACATATACCTATGTTTGTGATTGCATGTGTGTGTAATGTTTCCATATGTGAAACAGTGAATAATAAATATTATTAAATAGTATCCTCATGATCATAGTATGTGTAACCTCTACCAAAAATTATGTATAGAGGTTTCAATGATAAATTTCTATCATCTTATCTATTGGTGATACCAACTTAAAGGTTTCTCCAGTCACCAATTAAACTTCTCTACTTCTTTGTCCCTACCTTCTCTATTAGAGATATAAAAATAATGTCACAAAATTCCTGTCTTATTTCCAATTTTCATTTATTTTTATCTTACTTTTCTTCTTGCTTACCTTCTGTTTTCTTCTTTTACTTTCTCCTTTCTTCTTCCCTCACCTTCTACATGCTAGCTGATTTTTCATGTGGACGAATGTACTTTTTCCTGATTTATTGAAAAATAAACTGTTAACTGTTACAAGATTTAAGTTACATGACCAATAGTGTTTTAGTTTTGTAAATAGCCTTAAGATCTTAGTTGATCTCTCTTACAATGTAAAGCCAAGGATTGTTGCTATTATGTTGAATAGCAAGATTTTTTCCAAATCTCAGAAAATAATTCAACAGAATGAGACATAGAGGGCTCCCAATAGCCTTGTCTAAGAAACAATCTAACTACTCACCAAAATAGTGTGAGTAGATAACATGTGTAAGGAGAAAATACTTGCTAATCAAATATTGATAAGGCACATAAAGACCTGAAGCACCTCAAAGGCAAGAAAACAAAGTACCAAATTTAAATTTGGCAAAGAACTTCAAAAGGCATTTCTCAAAACACGTAGGTGCAGAGTCAATATTTTATGAAAAAATGTCCAATGTCATGGAAGTTCTAATTAAAGTGACAATAACATATGACCCCATTCCTCTCAAAATGCCATTTGTATAAAAGATGATTTATGATAAATGTTTGAAACCATGTGGTGAAACATGGAAACCTTGGACATCGTTGCTGTAAATATGAATTAGTGCAGCCATTTTTGGTAGACTAGTATATAAATTCCTCTTAAGAGTAAAACAGGCTGAAGAACAGGCAGCCTACTCGCCACTGGTGAGCAGCTGGTGGCCTGACAAGCCACTGACACACCAGGGCGAGAACTATCAGTGACTCCTAAGCTCTGCATCATGTTGGAACTTTGAGCGCTAGGAGAACAGGCGGCCTACTGGCTGCCCTGGTAAACAACTGGGGCCCTGCTGGTGCGCGGGCTAAGAATCAGACCTTGATCCATCCCTTTACCCCCCACCGTTAGCAAGTAGGCACCAGCGGTCTGACTATCTTTTTGGAGCATGAATGTATACAGCGTGGCACATAAGGAGGATTTCCTTTTACCATCTCTTTGAAGGCAAATATTTTTATCACTGTTTTGCTCAGTTTTGATTAATGGTACTGCTTTATTCAATATTCTGTTTTTAAAAGTTCGATATTTCCTTCCATTTTTCTCTACTTGATTGAAAGAACAGCTAATGTGAACAAAATGGGCTGTACTATTGAGCCCATTGCTTATGTCCGGGTGACCTGCTCTAAGGTTCTGTGGTAGTTTTATTGCAGTGTGGTCACATGGGTTTGTTCTGTCTTGTTCTGCTGTATTTTGCTACCTTCAAAAAAAAAAAAGTAGATAAGAAAGTAACAAAATACCTCTAATAATCTCCCAAATCTCAAACTGCCAGCCTTTCCTGAACAAGTATAGGAGATATGAACATAAAAGATCTTGATACACACCTGAAATTTCTGAAAAGAAAGCAAATGAAGTAAGAAACAAATCCACAAGGATATGGAGGAAATCAGATGAGAAATATTCTCTCAGGTAAAAAAAGAAATGACAACCCTAAAGAAGAAATGACTCAGCATAGCTCAAGAATCTTAAAATTGTAATGAGGGAAATTAATACCCCATTGTCACAAGAAATTACATCAACTCTCCCCAAAGAAATAACAGAACTGGATCAAACATGTGAACAAACCATCCTATACCAATTCTTCTCAGCTAAACATTGAATGTTCCATAACATAGAACATATACTAGACCATAGAACAAGCTTCAGTAATTAAAAAGGAATTGAAATTATCCTCTGCATATTATCTAATCACAGTACATTGAACTTGGAAATTAATGGCAAAATATACTACAAAAACTACACCAACATATGAGAATTATTTAACAACCTCCTGAACAATCAGTGGATCACTGAAGAATTTAAAGAAGATATTTAATTTATAAATATCTACAATAAAATCAAAATGCAAATGCAACATATAGGAACCTGTGGGACACAATGAAAACAATTTTGAGATGGAACTTTATAGCAATAAATTCTCATATCAGAAGAACCGAATGATAAAAAAAAACTTAATTCTGCTTCTGAAACTTCTAGGAAAGAAGAGCATGTCAAGAACAAAATTATAACAGGGAGGACATTATAAATATCAGAGCAAATATTAACAAAGTTGAGACTAATAAAACAATACAAAGAATTAATGAATTGGAGAATTGCTTCTTTGAAAAAATAAATAAAATTGAAAAACCCCTAGTGAACTTTAAAAAGAAAACTCAAAACTCCATGCAATTAAGAATAAAGATGATGAAATCACTACAAATCCTGTGAAAATTCAGAAAATTACGAATGTCTACTTCAAAAATCTTATGCACATAGGCTGGAAAACACAAAAGAAATAGACAGATTTCTTAAAATTATGAAATATCAAAGCTGCATTAAGAGATTGTGAAATTTTGAGCTACCCACTATCAGATACTAAAGTTAAAAATGTAATTAAAGTTTTTAAGAAAGAAAAGTCTAGTTCTTGATGGATTCACAATTGAATCTATCAAATGGATAAAATTACGGAAGATTTCACGCCAACACTCCTCAAACTCTTTAAATAAATTGAAAGGAATCAATTCACCCTAACTCATTCCTGGAGCATTACTAATATATAAAAATCATAGAAAGAAACAAAAGGAAAACTACAGGTCAACTTCCACAATGAACATAAGTGTAAAAACCATCAATAAAATACAGCAGAGAGATCATAGCAAGCAAAGAAGATTATATACAATGACCAAGTGGAATTCACCTTGGATATACAGCTATGACTCAACATACACAAATCACTAACCATAGTATGCCACATCAACAGAGCCAAAGACAAAAATCACATGATTATCTAAATAGATGCAGAAAAAGCTTTTGAGAAAGTCCAGCACTCATTCATAATAAAAACACTATAGATATCAAAATAAGTGGTCTTCAGCTTAATCTGATAAAAGCTATGTATGATAAACAAATGAATAACATCATACTAAATGGACAAAAACTAATAGCTTTCGCTGTAAAATCAGGAATCAGACAAATATGTCCACTATCTCCACTTCTATGCAATATAGTTCTAGAAACATTAGCCAGAGCAATTAGAGAAGAGAGAGAAGTAAAGAGAATAAGGTTAGGAAAGGTAGAAATTAAACAATCATTATTTGCAGATGACATGATACTCTACATAAAGGACTGCAAAAACTCCATCAAAAGACTGTTAGAATTAATAACTAAACTCAATATGGTATCTAGATACAAAGTCAACACTCTAAACAGCATTCCTGTACACAATAACAATCACACTGAGACAAATTAGCAAAATAACACCTTTCACAGTAGCATCCAAAAAATGAAATACTTTTGAATCAATATAACAAAGGGTGAAAAAGTTCTATATATTGAAAACTAAAGTGCTCTGAAAAAGAAGATTGAAGACGATGTCAGAAAGTGCAAAGATATTCATTCCACATGGATGGATAGAAAATGACCATATCCTAAAAATGCTATACACATTGAATGCAATCGTGATCAAAATATTCATTAATGTACCTCATATATCTAGATAAACATTTCTAACATGCATTTGGAAACAGAATTGCCCTAGAATAGCAACAGTTATCCTGGCCTGCAAAGGCAAGGCTGTTAGCATCACAGATACACATTTGAAATTATATTCCAAAGCTAGTGTGATAAAATCAGCATGGTACCAAGAAAAAAAAAAACAGACCTGAGGATCAGTGGAACTGATTATAAGAATCAGACACAACTACAAACACACTCAGTCACCTCATCTTCCTCAAAGTGGCCAAATATGTTCACTGGAATAAAGACAGGCTCTTTAGTAAATGATGGGCCAGGGATTTAGCTCAGTGATGTAAGCACCTGCCTGGCAAGCAAAAGGTCAGGAGTTTGATCCCTGGTACCAAAAAAATTGATAAATAAATAGTGCTGGAAAAACCAATTTTCACATGCTGAAGACTAAAAATAGACACAAGTCTAACACTATGCACTGAACTAAAGTCAAAATGGATCAGAACTCTAAATATTAAAAGTGTAATACTATATCTCCTGGAAAACACTGTAATTAGCAATCTTGAAGATGTAGGGGTAGGCAGAAATTTCATGAAGATAATGCAACCTGTGTGGAAGTACTTCAAAGAATTAACAACTGGGATCTTACCTTATTAAAAAAGACTCCGAACATCAAAACAAATCACCAACAGAGTGAAAAAAACCTCACATATTGGGGAAAATTTTTAGCTAACTTTTTCAATAAGGACTTATATGTAGAACATATAAAGAATTAGAAAAAAGTCAGGGTCCCAAATTTAAAATGGGCCTCTGAGGTGCATATGCATGTCTCAGATGAAGAAATATAAATGGCAAATAAATATATGAAAAATAATTAAACTTCACTGGTCACTGGAGAAATGCAAATGAAAACAATACTGAGATTCCATCTCATTCCAGAAAGAATGGCTATCATCAAGAAATCAACCAATAATAAATGCTGGTGGGGCTTTGGGGAAAAAGGAACTCTTCTCAACTTTTGGTGGGAGTGTAGTCTTGCACAACTACTGTGGAAATCAGTGTGGAGATTCCTCAACATCAAAGATTGAAGGTTTCATTCTACTTAGCTTTTCACCTACTGGGTAGCTTCCCAGAAGAATTGAAAACATCATACCACAGTGATATATGTGCATCCATGGTTAGAGCAGCACAATTGGTAATAGCCAAACCTTGTTAACATCCTAAATGCCCATCAACTACAGAATGGATTTTAAAATATAGCATTTTTATGCAATATAATACTACTCAACTATATAGAAGGATATACTTGAGGCTTTTATATGTGAATGGATCCAATTTCAGATCATACTCATAAGTGAAATAAATGAGACTCATATGTATAAATACTGTATTTTCTCCTTAGCTCAGAAACCTAAAAGAGTAAAGATGATCCAAATTGTACAATAGATATTATGAAAGCAATAGGGAAAGAAACTGCTCAAAAAGGAAAGAACAGCTGAGATAGTGGACAGGTGAAAAGAAAAAAGGGAAAAGATTAGATAAATGCAAGATAAATAATTATACTGTAACTGTTTTTTTCATCAAAAAGAATGGTTTGTGCTTCCATTATTTCATTGTTTGATCAATTTTTTCAGCCAATATCTTATAATCTAAACAACTGACTTGAAGTTAACAATATTCAACATATGAACATTTGTAAATCTCTTATTACTTTGTTTTCAAATTTTGTATCATTGTTTTTATGATTTTTTCACTTTAAAATAAATAAATCAATAAACAGAATATACAACATAAAGATAATGAAGGACAAAAAACACCTGATAATATGAAAAGCTGTACATGAAACCCAACACCACGTCATGTTATAAATTACACATAACATGAATGTACCTCAGTAAAATCACAATATGTAACAAAACAATACCTAACATCATACTGAATGTGAGAAAAGGAGAAAGTCTTTTTTAAGGCCCAGAGCCCACAATAATGACTATTTTCACTCTTAAAAAAAAGTGTAAAAACTGCAAACAAAAATAATTAGCAAAAGAGAAATATAGGTTTCCCAATTAGTAAAGTAGAGGTTATATTTTTACTTTGTACTTTTGGCAAGATCTTATATAGAGAAAACCTCCAAAATCAACCAAAAGCCATTGTAACCAATAAATGAATTCAGTATAAACAAAAACCAACGTGAAAATCAGTAGAACTGCTACATAGTGTGAGTCAATACAAATTATCAGTCATTTGGTAAAAATATGAAACAAAACATAGAATTGTTAAAGAATAATGTTAACCAAAGATTTGAATTATTTCTATTAGGAAAATTAAAAATAACTAATGAGAAAATTGAGAAGTATTCAAAACAATGGGATACCATCTCCTAGCAAAGAATCAAAATTTATACTTCTTGAAATGATCAACAGATTCTGTACAATCTTTACCAAATTTTGGTGACATTCTTCATAGAGCTAAAAAATCAATTCTAAACATAGAGGTGCTAAAAAACTCATAATCAAATTAATCTTTGGAAAAGAATAATTCTGGGTTTGTTCTTTTATGTTCTTCCAACAATCATGCTGATTCAAATCAACTGGGCCTTCTTGCTCAATTAATCAACTTTTTCTAGTCAGATTCCAGTACTCTATATATTTTGAAAAACTTCAGTATGAGTTTGAGATGATTGTTTCATACATACTTATTTAAAATCTTAGAGGCAGTCATTCCTAAGGAAGAATCCATTAAAATACTGATTCTTAACTATATGAAATGTTCTCAGAGTCACCCGTGTAGTAATGCTATCAAGATATTTTCTATACAGAGAATAAATGATATGTCTGATTTCTACATGTCTCTTGTTCTTGGAATATATATGACTTCTCCAGTGATTAACAAACTATGAATTGTGGAGGATTAGGTTAAGTCAAATATTTTATTAAAACATATTATATTCATAGAGTATACACCAGAGAATTGACTCAAATTTGTGCTAATTTTTCCCATATGTAGGGGCACTTAGCCTCTTCATGGTGCTAGTGTTCTATCTCACTGTCTCAAAGGATAAGCTCTCTCCTGACACCTTTCTTATTTTTTTTTCCCTAAGGCTAATTAATGTTGTTCTTCCTAAAGGGTCACTCGTGTGATGTTTGAATCTCGTCCCTAGGACTACGTTCCTCATGCAGGTAATCCTAGATATCTGGAATGAAAATATACACGAGGTGACTTTTGGAGTAGAAACAAGAACTAACTCTCTACTCAGAAAGGAAAAACAAACAAAAAAACCCCAAAAATTAAAAAAAAAAAAAACAGAGCATCCTACCTTAAGAACCCAAAGAAAATTCTTTTGCTTTTCTTCCTCACAATGGATTTTCTTAGTGTCATGACTGAAATGCTACAAAAAACTTTTACAAGATGAGAGGATATGAAAAGATACAAAAATATAATGGGAAACTACAACTCAAGAAACCACTATTAAGAACTTTGGCTGATGAAATATAGACAATGCTAGTCCAATACATGATATGCTGTTCTTAGTACACTCAGCCAAGGAGCTGCCAAACAAAATCATGCAAACTACAAAAGAGTAAGTACTCTGAGGAAGATAGATGAATTACTAGTTTATTTTTAAAGATAAAAAGTAAAAATATTTTTGTGTACTTCCCTGTAGATTTCTTAAGATTCTTTCAACTTATTAATGCTGGAAATTGTAGCAAGCATAGTTTTACATTATACAGCAGTGACTTGGAAAGACTGACATCATGTCCACTGGTATGTCTATGCATGTGTGTGTGGTCACACACAGTCAGTAGCTTGTAATTATTCATGGAATGTATCTTAAAAACCATATAGAAATATGTCTTATTAAACTCTTAAAATATATATATATATATATATATATATAATGTATATATTTCCATTGCATAAAATTTTAATGTTTTCTATATTGTAGGTAATATATATTATGAAATTCAAACAGAATTATTTCTTTCTCCTATTTGTTCAAAAAATTGTTCCCTTGATATCTAATTGGGATAAATTACTCTCTGTGAAAGGGCTCCTTGTTCTTGTTCACAATGCATAATAGTACATATGATTGTCAAGGCTTGGGAGACTTTGGTCAAGACGATTTTTGCTAGAATTATATAAAAAAGAGGAAAATGAGAAAAATGAGATGACAAAAAGCATCTCAATTTTTAGCTACTTCTGAGCTTATTCTAATCCTTATAATTTGGCCTCTGAAGTAGTTGAGAGAGAATGAGTTTTTAGTAATCAAAGATATATTATAAAAAGCTGTTATCACATACTTTCACTTATGTATAAGAGAACCATTCATTCATTTATTTCACCTCACAACATCAATAATACAATACCAAAGAAGAATGAAAGGTTATGAAAAAACTTGTGAACTTGAAAATGAAGGCTGTGTTTTACTCTTTGATTGGATGCTGATTAGTCTAACAGAATGTTACAGAAGAAGGGAAGAAGAGTGGGGAGGGATGTCTCTTTTTGGAGAAAGTATGGTCATAGTCAAATATAATAGCTTCAGTTTTAATGTTTTCATGAAAAAAACTTGAGAGCCTCACAGGCTGTCATTGTACAGCATTAGCCAGTATGCTTTGTGGTCATCTTCAATTTATTTATGGAAAATCTCCAACATTCACCTTGGTGTTTTGCACACAGAATGGTCCCTTGAGTGGAAGTTATAGTTTTTCATGTGTATCTAAGGGACTTTATAAGTCATATTTCCATAGAAAAGAAGAATACATTTTTCTAAATACAGAGGAACATGTAATTTAGATGAATTTGTAAACAGTAAACTGGGTAAAAGTCAATCATTCCTGTAACAAATTAATTGTTATGAGTAAATACAATTCCCATTGATGATGAAGACAGCAAAAATGCTACTAACTTTTTTAGATAACAAATATGTTCATTGGCACAACTATAAATAATTAATGCTGGCTGAGATCTAGCAGTAGTTACTGCTCAATGAAAAAAAACAGCCTTTCTTTTGCTGAATAATACATATCATGTTCAGAGATAAACTGAGCAAAGTATATCAGAAATACCAGTAAGAGACACCAGTAAATATTTTAGCCAACCTAAAATAGAATACAAATATAGAAATAAGTTCAATCTTTTTGACATAAGGAATGGCATTGATGTGCTATGTAGATGATGATGTCAGTGTGTAGAAACAAAGTTCTTTATTGGTCTATGTGAACTCTTGCACATTAATATGCATATGAAATTATTGACCATCATATTACAACCATTTTAGTTTCTAATTTCTTTACTAGCATGTGACCACATTCCACTATGTGGTGGTGAAATTGTGTTAGCTCTGTTTCCCAGGAACATTTGTGACAAATGTCCTTGCTAGTTTTAACTCATATAATTACAGACATTAAATAGTCTAATTAAGTGTAAGTATTTCTGCAAGATGAAATAAATAAACTTAGAGAAATTCATGAAATTATACTGGGAATGTTAATATAAACTAAATGACTTTCATTGAATGGAGTCTACCTGGGGCCTGGCAAAAAGTTGCCACTAAACCTAATAGTTCCATTTGAAATAACTTGTGTCATATTTTCCAAAAGTAAGGTGAAAAAGAATACCTCACATGCAATTAATTAGATAAACTCTAGTAACATGGAGAAGAGATTGACAAATTCAGAGTGCTACATTTTCTTGACAAGGATATGGTCACATGAATATTAAGAGTAAATGCACACTCTCAGTTGACTCAGTCAGAGAAAATGAAGTCTAAATTTCAAAAGATGACTATGGAGAACGAACATTACAATGGAACATTACTTTGTTACCACTTTGCCTAACCTTGTATTTGTGACTACATTTCTGAGAGAAAAAGGCAAGATAATCGAGGAGAGTATGCATACTTTCACTCAAAAATTTAGGAAAGCTTTGGCAGTTAATACAAAAACTGAATATGTTTTATGTGTTCAATTTCATGAGCTTGTACATATACATATACTCATGTATCTATCAGAGTAATCAAGGAAACAAACATATTCATTCCCTCTAAAAGTTTCTTTGTATTTCTTTTTAGCCTTCTTCTTGGTTTTTATTTCTGCCTTGATTTCTTTTAGAGAAAGCACTCTGCATGATGTTACACTCTAAAGTTTATTCAGTGCACAATACAGCAGTAACTGTAAGCACTGTGTTGTGCATCAGTCTCTAGATGCACTCAGTTTCCACACTGAAATTTTGCAGGTGTTTGTTTGTTTTTGGTCTTTGTGGTAGGGTTTCACTATATGGTTTGGAGTGACCTTGAATTCACTTTGTAGCCCAGGCTGGTCTCGAACAGTTAGTGATCCTCCTATCTCTGCCTCTCAAGAGCTAGGATTACAGGCATGTGGAATTTCAGTTATTGAACAGCCTTCCATTCCACATGCCTTTGGTCTCTGGCAACCACCGTTCACAACTTTCTGCTTCTATCAGTATGTCCATTTTACATGCTTCATGTAAATGGAATCACACAATCTTTTTCTTTTTATAATTGACTCATTTCACTTATCAAATATGTTCCAGGTTCTTGCATGTTAGTGCACCCTGCAAGATTGAATAATGCGCCAATAGATATCCCAGGTTTTAATTCATTTATATATTCATGAACATTTGGAGTGTTTCCATATTTTGACTACTATGACTCAGGCTGCAATAAACATTCAAATGTAGATATATCTTTGAGATTCTCATTCTTCTTCCTTGGGTATATATCCAGAAGTGGATTGCTAGATCATATATTAGTTCTATGATTAATATGTCAAGAAACCTTTATAGTATTTTCTACAGTGCCTAAACACTAGATTACATTACTACCAACAGTGTCCATGGGTTCTAACTTCTTTCCAAGTTCACCACTACACGCGTGCGCACACACACACACACACACACACACAAAGGCCTTTGTTGGCAGCCTTAATAAAGATGAGGCAATATCTCCCTGTTATTTTGCAGTTGCCTGGTGATTTGTGATTATGAGCACATTTGCATATACTATTTGTATATTTTTATTCTTGTTTGAAGAACTGTCTGTTCGGGTGCTTTGCCTTTTTTAAATTAGATCTTGTTTTTCACCCATCAAGTTGTTCAATCTCTGTGTCTATATAAAGCAGTAGATATATAGTGTTATTTTTTCCTTACAAAAATACTTTTAATAATTTATTTCTATAAAATTTCTTTATGAATTTTACCTCTACAAAGTTCTGATCTTGTAGCAATATTACTTATCAGGTCCTGACCTAGATGCCCATTCTCCCAAATGAGTGTGTGGTGAAGGTTTAGATAAAATGAGACCACTGGTATGATTGTAGGGTTCCAGGAGGGTCAAAACCCTTTAGCTGAGCTCAAGATTCTGAGGGGTAAGACCAAGACTCCTCTGGACCACCCATATCTATTAGGTCCAAAACAAAGGGCGGGATAACAGAGAAAAGCACAGGAAATGAGCAAGACCTTCAACAGACTTTTCCAAGTAATAAATTATAACAATTTAGAAGAACTTTCTTACCTCCAGGATCACATTTACAGTAGGAGTGTGACTGCAGGAGTGAGATTCCTGCAGCTGCAGTCTATATTTACTTAATTAGTGTTGGAGCCAAGGTGTCCTCAGCTGTGGCCTTATCATGCCCTTTGGGGTATCTCTGACCGCACAGGCCACTACAGGCCTCAGCAAGGACCAGTGATTCATAGAGGTTCACTTACTATGAATCAGCTCCTGTCACCAAGCAGGGGGCCAAGGCCTAGTACAGAAAGACAGATAAACATAGAAAGCCAATTAGTTAATTTTCAATCCTGCTCAGAACTGCTTCATAGTGGTCTTCAACAATTATTTGTGAGATAGATTTTGGGTAATACAAAGAACTGGATAGTTAAGTTATCACTTGTACTATTTATAATGTTTCATAGAACTAATATTGTAAATACAAAAAGGCTATTTCACTAATAGCTTATGTTAAAGTATACTAAGACCTTTCACATCAGAAGAAAAGCTACTATGTCATAGCGAGAAACTAAAGTACAAAAAAATCTATCTTGTTTAAAAGACAGTTGTACAGGCTGCTTTGTTTTGTTTTTGATACAGGGTGTCGTGCTTGCTGACGTTGAACTCACTGTGTAACCTAGGGAGGACTCCATCTTCTGGTGGTCCCACTTCATCAGCATTCCAAGCTCTAGGATTATAGGAATGTACCACCATGCACAGCTAAGATGGTTAATTTGCCTGGCATTGCATTGTGAAGCTACTAGCTGTAATTTTTGTTGAAAATTTTTGTCTAGTCATAAAACAATGAAATGTAAGACAATTTTAAATTAATATAGAAGGGTACATTTAGATTCTCATTTAAAGTATTAAACATATATAAGTACCTGTAAGATATAAGAAGGAAAGATCAAATCCCCTTCCTGACAGCTTTTTTCCTAGAGACCCTAAAGACCTAATCATCCTGAGAATGTCATGATATTCTTGAAAAACATGAGTGTACCTATGAATCACTGACAATTTTAATAAAATTAAGGATTTCAAGCCCTAAATAAATCTTAACATACACAGTAGGTAGTTTCAGTCTTTAAAAAAGAAAAAAAAGCAGAAAGTGAAAAAACTGCATCTAATAATAAATGGTATATAGAAGACAAATTCTGGGGAAAAAAACAATTATAAATGCCTGACTGAAAAAAAGGGGCAGAATGAGGTTATCAGGAACAACAGCGGATAAGGAAATTATGTATTAACATTAAAGTAAGAAGTACTTGATAAACTAAAACTCAAACCATCCACCTGAATAAAAGGAGGGTTCATTGAGTTTAAAACTATGTAAGAGTTTTATTTAAGACAGTCATTGCAAATATATGAAGAAATATGAGAATGAGAAGTTTCATTCAACAACTGACTAGAGTAGGCATTAAGTATATAAGTTAGTCTAAGCACTATAAATAGAAAGTCTGTTTTGCTTCTTGTCTACATTTTGTAACGAAACTATGTGAGCTATATATAAGGAACTGTAAAGATCCACTATGTCAATAGATTTTAGTTGTCAACATAAATACTTAAAATCACTAATATTCACAGTTGAGTGTCATTTTAGGAGGCAAGGTCACTTTAGGTTTGTGTCACTGGGGCTACCCCTTTGGATGATATATCACTAGCTATTGCATTTTCCAGTCCTCTCAACCTCTGCCACAGTGAAGTGAGCAAGGTTTTCTGCTACAATTTTACTGTTTGGAGACATCTGACCACATTCTACAACCTTTGTCATTGTTCTATGTTTGTTTTGCAGGAGAAATGCATTCTAACCTATGATGAATCTTCAGGAGCAAGTAGAGGAGAGGATTTATGTTTTTAAATCCCTGCATATATCCTATGTGCAGAGTTGGTCTTCAGCAAAGAACTTTAATTACCCATGCAGTGACATCAGCTTTATCAAACCCATTAGAAATCCAATCAATGCACAGAATTACAGTCAAGTACATTTGTAACTTTGAGGTGCAAAAACAAAAAAAAATGGATATTTGTAAAATAGCATGATATTCTAAGGAATTCTGCACTGCTCATGCATGTGAAATTCACTAAGGCTATTGGATTAGTGATAATGGGATGTAAATGGAAAAATAAATTTAGGCTTATTTGCATGACTTTTTCTTGCACAGATTTTGCTAGGGAATTTGAATATGTATCATTTAGAAAAATACTGATTTTTACATGAAATTAAATATCAAGAGTCAGTGATGAAAAATCACACAGAAATAACAACTTTCATCTTGCTGGGGCTGACAGATGATCCACAAATACAAATTCTGGTTTTTATCTTTCTATTTCTCGCTTATATTTGGAGCATAATTGGGAATCTGACTATAATTACCCTCACACTGCTGGACCTCCACCTTAAGACTCCTATGTACTTTTTCCTGAGAAATTTTTCTTTCTTAGAAATTCTATTTACCTCTGTCTGTATTCCTAGATTCCTATATAGTTTAGCAACTGGGGACAGTACTATCACATACATTGCTTGTATATGTCAAATGTTCTTTTTTATCCTCTTTGGAGCAGTAGAATTTTTTCTCCTGGCAGCCATGTCCTACGATCGTTATGTGGCCATCTGTAAACCTCTTCACTACATGACCATTATGAACAGTAGAATGTGTACCTTATTAGTCCTCTCTTGTTGGGGATGTGTCTTGGTGATTACAGTCCCACCCTCTAGCTTGATCCTCAAGCTTGAATTCTGTGATTCCAATGTCATTGATCATTTTAGCTGTGATGCGAGTCCCTTACTAAAAATCTCATGCTCAGATACATGGTTGATAGAGCAGATGGTTATACTTGGAGCAGTACTTGTACTGCTTATGACGCTAGTCTGTGTGATTCTGTCCTACACACAGATCATCAGGACAGTTCTGAGATTTCCTTCTGCACAGCAAAGGAAAAAGGCCTTTTCCACTTGCTCCTCCCACATGATTGTGGTTTCTATCGCCTATGGAAGCTGCATCTTCATCTATCTCAAGCCATCAGCAAAGGAAGAGGTGGCCATAAATAAAGGAGTTTCAATTCTCTCAACTTCTGTTGCACCCTTGTTAAGTCCCTTCATTTACACCTTGAGGAACAAGCAAGTGAAGCAAGCATTCAATGACATTATGACAAGGATTAAATGTCTCTCCCAAAAGTCTCAATGAATAAGAAGAAAATAAAAGGTAATCTACAAGACATTTTACCAGTTTCTAACTTATTTCATTTTTTCCTTCCAACAATATTGTCAGATTAAACTTCCCATAAATACTTCATATTTCATCTTATTCTCACTTTCATCTAACACTTTATTCTTTCAAGTAAAATACATATGTAGTTCAAGCTAACCATTCTATATGAATTTTAATATAGTACATGATTTTCTGTATCATTCTCATTGTGTTCCACGTGTATCCAAATGAAGTCCTTTTATTCTGACATTATTCTTTTTGATGTTTTTGTTTCATTTTTCAATTCTTCAATACACTCCAAAAGTTCAATAACCTCTCTCTTATCACAACTCCCAAGTTCCCTTTTAATGTCCCACATTTTTATTGATAACAGCTTCCTCCTTTGAAAGGTAATGAGTACCATTGTTTATAAGATCTTTTTGCTCTTTTCTCTATTGTTTAGTAATGAATATATTGAAAATCCAGCATTCTGAAATTAAATGTCAGGAATTCTTTTTTCTCATCCTGTGAAGGCATAAATAAGACAATATAAATATGGAATGAAATTGAGAGAGAGGAAAGTTATCTTTTTTCTGGTTTTAAGACTATGAAACCCTTCTTTCTGGATTTTAGATTGAATATAACTCACTTTTTCCCATTACAAACAACACACTCTAAAACCATTTCCAGTGATGAAGGAAAAGCATAAAAAAGTAGTTGATTATATATTGTCATTTTATAAATAAATAATTACTTTGTGAAAATTCACAGATATTTATAGCTTGTTCCTAATCATAAAGCAAACAAAAAGCAACTATAAGTTTAAACATGTAAACAATATAAATAATGGGATAAAATATAGCCAAATATATATATATATATATATATATATATATATATATATATGAACTCTAGTTCAGTAGAAATGATGTAAGACTGCTAGTAAATTAAAATTAAATAGAAGCATATATTTATGACATATTAACCAATTCTATATATTGATAATGATATAGGGGAATAAAACTTCTCACCTACTATATGTCTGGTATGAGTTTGTGTTCTCTAAAATTAAAGAATGAATTCTAAGAACAATGGAGGTTAAGAGCAGAATATATTTATTGAGAGAAAGAAAGCTTATCTGTGAAGAGAGAGAGAGAGAGAGAGAGAGAGACAGTAGGGGTCCCAAGTGAGTTGCCAAAGACTCTTTTTAAGGTGAAGAAAATTTGAACTCTCAAGGTGGGCATAAGGTTGGACAGAACTATGGTTAACCAACAGGTAAAACTGATTAAATTGGGACCAAATGGGGAAGTCAGTCAAGTGGTAAGCAGGCATGCATAACAACAGTGACTTTTCCTACAATGGGTTGGGATGGAGACTACTGACTTCCTCAGAGGAATAGAAAACTGTTTAGAACATCAGGCCTTAGGATATGGGTACATTTCTTTGACCTTTTGAGGCCTGGCTCACAGCAGAAGGTGTCTGTCTTCCCCATAGTTGCAAGGTATCTGGGCTTCTGCATTGGTTTCTTCAGGACACAGATCTGTTTGACTACCTATAGCATCTCTACCTAACTCAGCTGCTTGTAACAATACCACCAAACCTAATACTAAATATCATATTATTACATAGAAGTTCTAGTGTAGAAGACTAAGAACTAGAGGTATTAGGAGATAAAAATGTCCCCATATACTAAATACCATAATGTGATATAGAATTTCTAGCATAGAAGTCTAAGAATTAGAGATATTAGAAGATACAAATATCTCTAGATATTTTCTTTTCAAGTATAAAAGAAATATTCCACTATATCTTAACCCCAACAGAGTAAAATTACAATTAATTACCAATAAACATTTAAGAAAATTGTCTCTTGATAATTGTCATTTACAATAAAAAGGAATGAATAAAAATAAATGCTATTTAGATCATCATTTTGGTGAGTGATTTATTATTCTGGTAAAGCTGCTTGACCTTGGTGCTGTTAATTAATATGCCATTGTTCAAAATGACTAGCTTCTTTGATATATAAATTACTGTTTTAGTTTCATTGGTGATTTTGAAGAAAGAAAAAAAAGTTAGTTTATATCCTCACTAGTTTTTTTTATAACAGTCATTTTAATTTATTTTTTTTATTTAAAGAGAAAAAAAAGCATGTAAAGGGTAAAGATAATACAGAATTTCAGAGAAAAGATAAACAATAAGAAATCACTAGTTGATAAATTACATATTGTCCCCTTAGAAATAGTTGTTCAAGTTACAAAATTAAAGCATACAAAGTAGATCGTCAAACAGTGAGAGTATAAATGGCTATGCATACATGAGTCTCTACATGTATTTCTATCCTTTCTGTATTAGAGGGAAAAACAAAACATAGCAAGACAAAACAAAACAAATTCCTATAAAAACATGAAACCAAAGAGTCGTATAAAACCACAGTACAAAGTGATCTACAATGATTGCTGTATTGTTTCTTATTATCTTCAATAGAATTGCCTATATCATCAGGCATAAATGAATATAGCAGTATAATTGAATATAGCAGTACATAAAAATATTAGTAAAAATAAAACATTGTAGACAGTGTAAAACTTCGAAGGCAGGTAATAATCAAACCAGAGTGGTTATTCTAGTGAATCTTGTCATCTTAAGTGCAGTTGCCTATACTATCAGACTTGATACTATCAATCATAAAAGCTTTGAATAAAATCTGTCAATACAAAACAGTGATCTAACAAACCAGTTTGATTACAATCAGTATTGGTAAAACAGTGTAGGTTTTACAGAGCTTTAGACTGACTTAATAGGAAATTAAGGATGATTACCATACTATATCCTGTTATTTTCAGGATTACTGTTTGTACCCTCAAATCTAGTACAGGTAGAATGACTGGAACGGAATATAATACATCTAAGCAGAGTAGTGTGAGTAATGTAGGTTTTAAATCCTGGTGCACTATTAACAATATAGTGTATCTATGTTAGAGATTCTAGCCAACATTCTCTGCCTCATTTCTGCTATGCTATTTTTCTGCCTTTGTTTGTCTACTTTACTCCTTCATTCTACTGCCTGCCCTTGTCCACTGAGGCCTTTCTGCCACTGTTCCTAAAATCCTGGTATTTTTATTTCTTTCTCTCTTGAATGTCCTTCAGTATTCTCAGTAGGGTTGGACTGGTGGTCACAAACTCACCCAGTTCCTCTTTGCCATGGAATCATCTTGTTTCTCCATTAATTTCTAGTGACAGTTTTGCAGGGTACATCAATCTGGGCTGGAGGTTATTTTGTTTCAGGTCTTGGAATATTTTGCTCCAAGCTCTTCTTGATCTGATGGTCTGTGTCGAGAAGTCAGCCATGATCCTGATGGGCTTACCTATATAGGTAATCTGTTTCTTTTCTCTGATGGCTTTTCATATTCTGTTTTTATATTGAATTTCTGGTATCTTGATTATTATATGTCTGGATGTAGATCTGTTTTGGTTGTAGGTGGCTGGGGTTCTGTATGCCTCACATAACCGAATGTCATTTTCTTTTCCCATGCTTGGGAAGTTTTCCTTAATTATTTCCATAAATAGCCTTTGTAATTCACCTGTATATATTCCTGCTTCTTCATTCACATTTCTTATTCTTAAATTGTAGATTCTCTTGTCATCTTCTAGCCTTTGTATTGTTACTGCCTGTTCCCATGTTATTTTTAAGAGATCTTTCCTTTCAAAATCACACATTGCAAACTTGTCTTCAAGTTTTGATAGTCTATCCTTAGTTTCTTTTAAGGTGTTTTGCCAGCTTTCAATGGAATTTTTAATTTCCTGGTAGTCTCTTTGAATCTGCTTCATGTAGTCTATATTTTCTTTATATTCTTTATCGAATGTTTCTCTCCTTTTTGTATGCTCCTCGCTTCTACCATCTGTATCTTCCTGAGGGATGCTCCCTGAGAGCATTGCTTTTATTACTCTACTCATATTTTGCTTTACCTGATTTAATATTTCAGTTTTGAGCTTGTCTACAAGGTCCCAAAGATATCTTTTAATGTCCATCGAAGCCATGCATCCTGTTGCGTGTTTGCTGCCCTCAGTCTTCCTTGTTTTTCCTTTTCCTGGATCAGGGCTCTCAGGGTCCTGGCCTGGGGCCTTCTTCCTGCCTCTCTCTCCTGTCATGGTCCCAGGTTCCTCCACACAAGTCACATTGCAGGTCCCAGCCCCCTTTCATGTTGGCCATGCCTCCTCCAAAGCAGGCTTGCAAGGGTCCTATCCCCTCTCCTGACTGCTCTTATCACTGAGGTGCAAGCAGCAGCTGCCTATGCCTGCCCTCCCTACCGGGCCAACCAAACTGCAGGGGCCTCCACCTGGTTAGTGCGTGCTAGCACAGGGAATCCATTTGGCATGGCCCAGTCCAAGAAAATCCCATGAATCTGCTCTGTGGAGGGAGGAACCAACTGAAGTCATTGTTGCTCCCAGTTCAGGCTCCTTCTGCCAGATTCCAACATGTCACCCACCTGATCATGCCCCCCCCATTGGGGGGGTATCCCAGTCCCAGCACTGACCGTGGACCAATGAAAGTCCCCTTTCCAGCTACTCTCCCCGTCAGGTCCACTAACCCCCAACCCCAGTGCTGCTCCGCCTCCCGTGAGTCATGGTGGGAACCAGTTTGGGTGGCTCTGCTGGCCATGGCGGATTCAGGCTGGTGCAAATTCAGTCCTCTGCAAAACTGGGTGGCAGTGAAAACACTGTGTCCAGCTGTTCCAGTTGTAGTCCCAAAGTATTTGATGAGCTTTTTTGTGTTTTAATTTTTTCCTGTGTCAAGAGGATCCATCTCCCTCTGTCTGGGTCTCTCCAGGGTGTTTTATTCTGGCATGAGTTGTTTCTCCCAAGAGGCTCTGTTTTTTGTTGCTCACTGATTGGCCATCTTGTCTTCCTCCCTAACAGTCATTTTAATTGGGTCAGATATCTTACTGGAGTTTTGACTTACATTTTGCTGATGAGAGGTCTCTGGGAATTTTCTCTGTCTAATCCTTATTCTTGCTATTATGTGTGCTTTTTTTCTCTTGATGGTTTGTTTTTTCAGCTTGATTAGAAAGTTACCAGTTGTTATGACTGTGCTGGGTGTCCCCTCAAATCCTCATGCAGTCTTGGGAGATGCTTTTCAGAATTGGCTGAATCTAACGTCTGTGACTGATTCCTTGTCCATGGCTGTGATTATGGCTGTGAATCCTACATCCACTGAAGTTTAGGTAACCAACATTCAATATAAGAGACAGAAAGGGTCTTTTCTGGCACTGTTCCCTTTTTGCTCTTGTTGCTTTTTCTGCCTCTGTCACCATGCACTGTTGTGCTTGGGCCATGACACACTGCCTTGGAGCCAGCCTCCACAAACTATGAGCTAAGTAAACCTTTCCTTGCTTCATTTTGAGCATCAGGAATTCTGTTTCAGCAGTGAGAAAATTGTGGTTGAGACAGAAATTGTTACCAAGAGAATGGTCATTGCTGTGATGTTGCCTGGTACTATGGTTTAATACTCTTGGGAATTCATTTGGAAAGGTTTTGAGAGGCAGCCTCTGCATACTATAAATTATATTGGAGACCCTGGTCAGAGACTGGAAAATCAGTGCACTGATGGAAATGCTGTCAGTTAAGATGAAGCTCAGGAGACTTTTACTGGAAACCACATCCTGCTGGATCCTAGGTAGCACATTATGCTTTCACAGAAAGTTGGTCTGTATTTTACTTGAGACTATAAATACCACTGCACTCAGACCAGCCTGCTTGTGATTATAGATATTATCTGCATGGCACAAAAGTTCAGGGCAGTGTACTGTTGAGATGGTGGCACAGTTATCGTTGAGAGCTTTTGGCCAGATCTAGATTTGAAATTAAGAGTTAAGAGCCAGGAAGGTATATTTGAGTATTTGGCTAGAGGGAAGACTCAATGTAGCTTTAATTTCCAGGACAAAACGCAGGAAAATGTGGTTGTTTTGAAGGAAAAAAGCAATGGAAAAAATAATGGAAGACTTGCACCTAAAGGGTAGAGTGTATTTGAGTTGCTGGAAATCTCTGTTTTTAGCCTTGCCATGCTTTATTGTTAAAACATAATGGGAAGCAGGGGCTGTGATTGCTTAAATATGATTTTAATGTACTTTCCAGATGCATGTTTCTAATCAGTTAGTCAAAATAATGAGGTTTTAACCTTGAATTTTTGGCATCCTTTGAATAGTTTTCTCTTTTTTTCCTGCAGAAATGGGTGCAACAGGTAATTGTTCTATTACTGTAAACCTGAATACATCAAGACATGTTAACTTTTAATAAATCTGCCACTGGAGACTATGGTATAAGGAAAAGTTGACCAGTGGTGGATTGTGGTAGACTGACAACTGATGGCCAACTTGTAACACCCAGTGAAACAGCATTAGCATGGTGCTGGGTGAGGAGGGCCCACTTGAGGATTGTTGCCAACAACATAAAAAGGAGAACTAAAAAGAAAGAAGTGGTTCCCCTAGTGGAGCTTGTCATGCTGGATCTCCTGACATGAGCTCAGCTGTTATTGGAGGAGGTCAGTACCTTGTTCTCATTGAGAAAGGTTGCTTTTCACTTTGGGGTGCTCTAGTCCTTACTTTGAGCATCACTTCCTGGGTCTGCATTGTTCAGTCTCCTGGAGTTTGTTATGCTGGTTTTCTTGATATGAATTTGGATGTTCTCATTGCCTGAGGAGCTCAGGATCCTGTTGTCATTGAGGATGGCTGTGGTACTTTATGAGAAAGCTCTAGCCATTATTTTGAGTGTCACTTCCTGACTCCAGTGCAAATCTGAAAGCTTACTGGCACAGATCCTTCATCCCACTTGCACAGACTTTGTAGCTTCTACTGCTGACTTTAGACCTTTTTGGTACATATCTATGAAACACACTTGCATGAGACACTGCTGTGGGTTCTAGGCCTCTGGTTGGAATCATGGGGGGCCTTGTCATGGGCTCTAGGTCTTTAGCTGGATTGATTCAGTACTCTGCCATAGGATCCAGACTCCAGCTGCAATCTTTGAGTCTTTGGTGTGTGGACAGATTCCTATTCTATTGTGCTTCACTGTTTGGATGACTATAATAAAAGAATCTTATAATTTATATTCCTTTTATTAAATTGTTTCCGTTGCAAACCCTGACTGAAACACTAGTGTTATTGATCATTTTAAAAACTGGTTTCATTTAATTCATTTTCTCTTTTCCTACATGTTTTCAATTTTGTTTATTTGTAATGCTTATCTGTGATTCCTTTGGTATGCTTAAGTTTCATTTCATCCTTTTTAAACAAAATTAAAGTTAATTTTTAATTAATTAATTATTCAAAGTATTTTATTAATATATTTGCAGCTATAATATTTGTATTACTTGTGATGAGTTGGTATCTGTATAAAACTCATCACAATTGTTTTCTATCCCTTCTCACCTCAACTCCTACTATCTCTAACTCTGCTATTCCTCTTCTAATTATCTTTGCAACAGAATAAAAAACATTATGACAGTGATATATGTATATCCATGACAATAGCAGCACAATTCATGATAGCTAAGTCTTGAAAGCAGCCAATTCATCCATCAACAGATGAGTGAGTAGAGAAAATGTGGCATTTAAGCAAAATACTATACTCTGGCAGAAAAAAAAAGACAAAACTGAGTTAATTGTAGTAAAGCAGATATACCTCAAGACCATAAAATTAAGTGAAATAAAACAGACACATACGTTTAGATGTCATATGGTTTCTTTTATATGAAAATAATCCAACATAAAATACAGAGTAAAACAAGAGTTGATAATAGAAATAACTAAATGAGATTCTAACTTTACAGCTTATATGTCTCAATCCTTTTTTTATTCCATTATTCTTTTTAGATACCTTGAATTTTTATAAGTAGGTTGGCTGAAACATGAAAAGTTAACAAAAATCACACGGCAATGATAACATTCATCTTGTTGGGATGTATAGATAATTCACAGCTATAAATTTTGTTTTTTGTCTTCTTATGTCTGATATATTCTTTGAATATAACAGGAAACCTTAGTATTTTCATTCTGATGGATTCTCACCTTTAAAAACCTATGTGTTTTTTCTTCAAAATGTTTTGAAAATCTCACAACAGTCTGTATTTTCAGATTCCTGTAGAGTACATCAACTAGGGATTATGTGATAAATTATAATGCTTGTACCAATCAGATATTTTTACTGGGCTTTTTGAGATCACAGACTTTTCTCCTGGCTGCTATGTACTATGACTATTATGTGGCCTCTACAAACCTCTTCATCCTCCAGGTGGAATTCTGTGACTTCAATGCCACTGATCATTTTGGCTGAGATGCACCTCTTCTTTTTAGATGTACGGGTCAGATGCATGGTTTGCAGATTATTATTATATGGGCAGTGTTGATTTTCATGATCCCATAATAGTGTGATTCTTACATATATATCGTCAGGGCAATTCTCAGAACGCCTTCTGTTTAGCAAAGAAAAATATTTATTCTTTCTCATGTGATTGTTGTTTCCATCATCCATGGCAACTGCTCTTTTATCTACATAAAGCCTTCAGTCAAAGACCAGGTGGACACCTATAAAGGGATGTGTGTGCTCACTACATCTGTTTCCTTTTTGTTAATCCATTTATTTCTACATTCACAAATGAGCAAGAAACAGAATCTTTCAATGGCAATCAAAAATTGCCTTTAAACTCTCATCTGCCTTTGAACTCTAGCAATTGTTTTAATTGCTGTGTAAAATATATTTTCCTTAATATAGTCCCACTTAATTACTTTTGTTGCCTGTGCTTTTGGAGTCATGGCCAAGGTATCATTTCCATTATCAATGTCATAAAACTTTTTTTTCTATGTTTTTCTTTAGGGGTGTTATATTTTCAGAACTTATGTTTAAATCTTTACACATTTTTAGTTGATATTTATACATAGTATAGTTTGAGAAATTCCATTGCTTTGAATGTGAATACATAGGTTTCACAATTCATTTTGTGAAAAAATATATCATTCTCCTATTGCTCATAATTAGTACTTTTGAATTATCAGTCCACTTTTTATATGCCTATTCATTTATGAATTTCTTTCTTTTTTTTTTATTAATCAGCCCCGGGGATCAAACTCATGAGCATGAGCTTGCAAGATAGGCGCTTATGCAGCTGAGCTAAATCCCAGGCCCCATTTATACATTTCTATTCTTATCCACAAGTGTAGAAGAGCATTTTTATGGAAGTGCTATGTGTTTCCAATTTTTGTAGCTTTGTAAAATTATATGAAATAAGTAAATACCTCCAACTTTGTTAATCCATCTATTTCCATTCTTTTTGCCTGTCTACAGTCTTTACAGTTTCATAAAATTTGAGCTTATTTGATTCATTTAAAAATATCATTGGAATATATGACAGAGGCTACTTTGTATGTGTTGATCTCTTTGGATGATATGGATATTTTGACAGTAGTGTCTTAGTAGAGGCTTCTGCTAAAATCACAGCCAGTCTAAGTAAATACATATATTCTTGTTCTTGTTTTCATAAAGTCTTCACCAAAAACTAAATATAATGCAGCAAATTCAAATATTCCAGGGGCAGTGCAACATTAAAACAATCTTAGTTTCTTCATTAGAGTACCCTTTCTTTAGAAATCTCTAATTAAATTTCATTTTTTCACAAGAAAACTCAAAGCTAAAATCTTGTGTTAATAAAAACAAATGTTTTAATACTTGCAGCCCAATGAAAACTGGACAGTCCGAGCCCTTGGCAGACAGTGAGCAGCCATGTGAAAGTTTGAACAAGTCACTAGTACTTAGTTGTAGCTCATGACTTCATCTCCTGATGCACTGCTTCTCTCTTAGCATACGTGTGTCTGCTGTGTCTGCTGTTACTGCATGCTCAGCTTCGGGGGCCACGCTGTGGTGACATGGCTGTCACATCAATGGAAAAAGCTCTGTTCATCCAGTGTGGAAGATGGGCTACAGGTTCCTCACTATTAATATATGGTGTCTTCAATTTCCTTCTCAGAGCCTTTTAATTGCTGATCCAATCTCTCCAGTAGTTTTGAATCTATTCAGATTTTCTTTTATTTCATGATTCTGTATGGTAGATTGCATTATTCTGGGAATTTATGAGTCTTGTATAGCTTATTCAATTTATAGCATATAACTGTTTAATGAGCCTCTTGAGACCCTTTCTATTTCTGTGTAATAAACTGTTATGTTTCTTCCCTTACTTGTGATTTAATCTGTGTCTAATCTGCTTGTTTTTTCTTTTATTTTGTCTAGCTAATAACTGGTCAACTTGGTTAAACCACTGTAGAAATCAGTGTGGTGAGCCCTCCAAAAACAAAGACTAGAGGTCCCATTCAACTCAGCTCTTCCCTTTTGAGTATCTTCCCAGAAAAATTAAAAGTATCGTACCTGAGTGATATATGAACACCTATATTCATAGTAGCACTGTTCAAAATAGCAAATTACTGGAAATGGCCCAAATTCCCACCAAGTGATGAATGGATAAAAAAAAATTTTTGTAGAATAGAGTACTACTCAGCTATAAAGAAGTATAAACTTTAAGAATTTATAGCTAAATGGATGGACCCTGAGACTATACTTTAAAGTTCAGTAAAGCAGACACAAATGTGTAAATATTGTATTGTCTCTCTGGTGTAATAAACTGAAAGTGTAAATAAGAACCAGAATGTAAACTACATATTAGGAAATAAGAAATTATTAAAAAGGAAAGGTGAACTATAGAGTGGAGGGGGACAAGGAAAGAAAGGAAAAGAAAAAATGATAAAAGATGGTTAAAATGGAAACAAAACTTTGTAAATAAGGAGGGGAAGAGGATGTGAAGGATGGGGAGGGGAATGGGAAAAAAAGAGGAATGATATATCATGTACTGGTTCAAACTCCCTATGACAAATGCGATCATTAAATATATCTCAATTGTACCAATGAAATCATAGTAATAAAATAGATTGATCACTTTTTTTCTTTTCAAAAAAAGAGAAACTTACTTAGTGTGCATTGGGCTTGCTAAAGTTCAACATCCATTTTTTCAGTCACTTTTGTGAAGCTTTGAACTGTGAATAAACTTTCTGCCTCTTTTTCTCAAGACGCTCATAAGGAATATATATTGTTCTAACTGATAATGGTTCCAAAAGTTTCTAATTTGCCTTCACTCTTTTTCTTCATGTTTTTCTCTAATACTAGAACTTTAGTGTTTTGTGTTTAAGTAAGATAACTTTGCTTTCCACTTGAAATCCACATTTGAACTCTAGTGATTTTTAGTTCAGTTTTTATTTCATAGCTACTTTTTTGCATTTTTTGAATACTTTGTTTACCATTGAACATTTTGCTTTGTTTCTCTATTCTTTTCTTGACCTCACTTAGCTTCATCATAATCATAGTTATTTTAAATTTTTTCAGAAAAGATATATATCTCTGCTTTGTGGGGGTGCTTTCTAGAGATTTATCTTGCTTCTTTTTGTGAGAGAGCATTTCTATGGTTTTGTTTTTTTTTTTAAATTTCAATTGAGCCTAAATATTTCTATTTACACACAATTCTTCTAAGAAAAATGTGAACTTTGAGATGAATCCCTTATCTGCCATTACTTCAGATCATAACCCAGGCCTACTAAACTCACAAAAAGGAAGTTAAAACATGACTTCAATCATGGTCCCTGCAAAATGAGAAAATACATGTATATTCTATTTGCAGCTAAACTCATTTAAATTTTACATGATAATAATGAATATAAATCTGGCATCAGACTTGCAGACTGTTGAGGAAGAGAACAAGAAATCAGCAAGTAGCAAGGCCTCCCTGTGATATGGTGCCATATGGGGGCTGCCAGGGGGATGCTGTAGTTTGTGTATAAATGGCCCCCCAAACATCATGCAGTCATAAAGGTGGCTGAATCTAGCAGTTTTGGTTGGTGCATTGTCTAGCACTGCTATTGGTGGTTGTGTACTACACCCTTCCAGGGGCAGAGCTAGCATACAATAAAGAGGGAAGAAGGTGTGTTTTTTTTTCTTTTTTTTACTTTTTACTCTCACTATTTGTGGCCACCATAAACAGCTGCCCATCAACCAGGTTACCTGGGCTTGGAGCCAGCTGAATCCGGACTGAAACCTCCAAAAACCATAAGATAAAACCTTTACTTGTTTCATTTTTGGTAGCAGGTATTTTGTCTCAACAATGAAAGAAAAGCAACCAAGACAGAGGAGAATCAGATGCCAGCCTTTTCTTGTAGGTCAGTGCCGTTTGCAGACTTCAGGGGAAGAGAACAACAAATCACCATGAAGCAAGCCCTCCCTGTGAGCCAGTGCAGGTGCAGGCCCCAGGCGGGGGGAGATTTAGATGCCAGCCCCTTCGGATGCGCAGGATGGGACACAAGAGGAGCCACTCTACACCCCGCAACCACATAAGTCACCAACTGATTTAGAAAAACACAGGTTGTGATGACAGCTATTGAGGTAAAATACAACTTAATGCTTGCAGTGTTTAGTGTTTCACTGACTTGCAGGCCTAAAGCTGGTGGTCTAATCACATATTCAGAGGATAACAATATGCAGTGGAGCATCTATTGGGGATCTCCTTCAGAAAATTTTAGCTATTGTTAATTCCTTATCATCTTGTTTTGAAATCCTGCATCATTTTCATTGTTTTGTTGGGTTAGGTTTTATTCTGTTGTGTCTTGTTTGATTTTATTATATCTAATGGCATGGGCAGCTATTTCAAAGATAATATGATATATTATTGTAGTCATTTTTTATATCTTATTATCTTGTTTTGAAATGCTTTGTTTTGTTCATTGTTTTATTTTTGTTTGTTCTATTCTGTTATGTTTTGCTTGATTTTTACTATGTTGCAAGGTATGTGCAGCTATTTTGAAGAAAAGAGGCATTATTGTAACCATTGTTATTTTCTATTACATTTTGTTTTGATTGGTTTTATTTTGCTTGTTTTATTGCCTTTAAAGTAAAAATTACAAAAATATCTGGTATCAGCATCGGAGTCTTTTCATCTGAAACACCTGTGACATTAGTGTAGCTTTAGAATTGGCCCATAGGAAGGATCAGGAAGGATTTTGAAAAAGACAATAGAAAATATATGTCACCTTCCTCATGTTCTTAATAGATGTTTTAATTTTGAGAATTCTGTTGGTGATGGTTCAAAAGGAATCTACCAACAATTACTGTAATAGGAAAATAAAACTGTCTTTATTACATGGTGACAGAGGCAAGAATTAGCTGATAACACGAATGACACTTTGCTAAACTCTTTGAACTACAGATCCTTAGTTATGCCCAGTCAGGTTCATGAATCTTAAAAACAATGAGATAATTGTTTTTTTCTAAGCCATTATTAGTAAAGTCATTTCTTACACAATACTAAACAATGAATTCAGAATTCATAACATGCATTGAAGCAAAGTGTTCCACACAATCAGAAAAATGTTGAAAAGGAGAAATTGTAAATATATTTTAATGGTGAAATAACAATTGGAGGTAAATCACTGATCTAAGGATGTATAATGCAATCCTTAAAATGGCAAGTAGAAAAAACTAGCATAGTAAGGCAATAGCATATGAAAAGAAATGCAAAAGGCATTAAATCAATGGAATAAGAAAAAGTAAATAAATGTGTCCTATACCAAATAATCACATGATTTTAATTACAAATTTAACCATTCCAGTAAATAGATAATAATAATTTTTATTGATCCTAACACACCAATTAAAAGACTAAGATTTGAAACTTGGATGAAAAAGCAAAATCATGATATGATATCTTTCATAAAACACATCATAAATAAAGATAAAATTAGTATTAAAGTAAAAGAAGGGAAAAGTAAACTGTGAAAAGTTTAAACATAAGAAAACTGGAGCGGGTACACTAATATCAACCAAAGTGCACTTCTGGGCAATTAGGACTACAAGAAATATACAAGGGGGACTGGATATTTAGCTCAGCGGCATAAGCACCTGCCTAGTAAGCATGCTGTAGTGAGTTCGATCCCCGGTACCGATTACAAAAAAAAAAGAAGAAATACACAAGGACATTGCATCATGTAAAAGGATCAAGTCATTAAGTCTTAATATTCATATATATATTTATATATATTCAATTACAGAACTTATTTTACTTACTGCATGAAGTAAAGATGGAATGGAAAGAAGAAATAGATAAGCACTCCATTCCAGTGGAGGATATCTTAGTCTTTGAACACACAGAAAGGAAGTAACTGAAGATTCAGTGGGATTGAATTATACAATGTATTAAATTGGCCTGAAAGACATTTAAAACAATACCCTAAATATCCAAAGAGTGGATATTCTTTGCAAAGACATCTGAAGCATTCACCAAGATATAATATGCGAACAAAACATATAGTGAGTGTGTAAATTTAAGAATGTACATAATAGTAAAATTCACAGTGTCATTATTTTCCCTCATAATACATTTCTTCACTTTGAACACACTTATCAAATCATCCATGCCACTTTCTGAAGCACTTCAGGAATCCTCTTACATGTCCTTATGAGGTGTGATTAAAAAACAAACAAACAGTCAAACCAAGATACAAGCAGTGAATGCAGCTTCCAAGATTCACCCAGTGGAAAAGCAGGTTTATAAGAACACTATGGTATATCCTCATTCATCTTTTGGGGGGGTATCTTATGACATCTGGCTTTTTCCTAAATTCAAAATTGTTATGAAATGTAAAGGTTTTTAACCAACTCAGGACATTGAGCCAATCATGCACTTTAGTTAAACTAAGCACACCATGCAAAAAGGACTTCTAGAACTACTTTAGAGCATGAAGGATCACATGAATGAGTTTGTGCTAGGGGGAGTATTTTAAGGAGGATTTGTGGCAATGTGTCTTCTCCTATAATGTTTTTTAAAATGCATTCATGCACTGTAAAATTATCATGCCTCACAGGCCACAGCTAGAAAAACTAATTTTAAAAGATATTAAATTAATATAAACAAAAGTCCTGCAAACAAGAATTACATCAAGATCATTAATAGAAAAATATTTGAAAAAATCCCCAAATATTAAGATGTGAAGTAATAAACTTCAGTATGGGACAATGAAGAGACTATAAGAAAAAACATTTTGAACTGGTTACAATAAAGAAGAAGAATGATAAGATTATCAAAGGTAAAAGAGGAATTCAATTAAGCAGTAATCAAAAATGCATAAGAAATAGCCAGTGAATCTAAATGCTTAATTTTAGAAAAATAATGTAATTGCAAACTTTTCCATATATATATATATACATATATATATATATATGTATATATATATATATGTCTCAGGACATAGATTTAAAATAAATGATACAAATTGTACAAATTATCAAACTATTATCTCTCAGTTAGTTTGATAGATGGATTTTAAAAAAAACATTTCTTTGTTTTCCATGTTGTTATTGGTACCGGGGATTGAACTCATGACCACATGCTTGCAAGGCAGGCACCTATGCCACTGAGCTAAATCCCCAGCTTATTTCTTTGTCTTCTAAGAGCAATATACTACAGTTTTCTGGAGAGGGTACAGGAAGAATATCTTAAGAAGAAAGGCTTTCTCTTTGTAGTTCCAGTAGCTCATAGTCTCAGAGGAATGGAAGTGAGGACATCTGCCTCAGCCACTTACTAGCAACACATATTCTGAGGTCATCTGGTCTGAAGGGTGATCACTTTTACATATCTTCTGACATGACACCTCCTACCCACAGTTGTACCTTTGCTTTCTTTGCATCTGTTGGGCTCACCATTGGCTATGCCTAACCCATAGTCTAGTTGTTCTGCTTTGCACACAGCAATGGATTAACTAATGTTAAGGAAATCAGTGAACTTCTCTGCTATTCATGACAATGGCTCTAGGGTAATCTATAATCTAACATATGGAGAAATGCAAGTGTAAATGGTGCAGGACTCAGACAACGGCACAATCAAGGCTGAGTGTAAGTTCTTACAGTGCATTGTATGAGATTTATCTTCTCCACTGGTTGCAGATGCATAACAATGCCCATTATTATTTACAGAATTAATGTTAAGAAAACTTGTTTAAAACACACTGCCAAATACTAGTAAACATTGCATATTCCCTGCTCTTTCCATGTGGTGAATACTGCTAAAGTATAATTTTTATCAAGTTTGCAAACAAGAGTCATACAATACAATCCTACCTCAACCTCTTGAGTGCTAAGATTACAGGTGTGAACTACCATTCCCAGTGGTAATTTAGCAGTGAAACTAGTAAAATGGTAAAGTTATTTCAAAGGAGAATGTAAATATTTAGTTGATACATTGTATCAACCTGAGAAGATTAAAAGTTTAACCAAGAGACTCAGCAGGGAGCCAGAATCCTTACTTTGTAAATATCCTTATACTGAGCAAAGAAAGCAAAAGATTTTGTGAGTGTTAGGTCTACTCTGAGAGATGAGAGGTGTGTGTTCTGCATAAAATATAAAGGGAAAAGAGGTTTGCTCCTCCCCTTCTTTTGCTCTGGCTGTTTTTGCTGACTGTGCCTTGAATTCCTGCCCTGGTGTCATGCCATTCTTCCTTGCAGCTAGTTGATTATGGACTGAAAACACCAAAAATTGTAAGCTTTATAATCCTTTCACTCCTTAATTTTGAGTGTTGCATATTTTGTCCCAGAAAAGAGAGAAAAGTAATTGGGACAGTAAAAAATAAGGGTTATATGGTCACAAGGCTGCTGAGATAAATTTTCTGATATCTATTTATGATATTAATAGTGCCACAAAACAGTAATCTAAAGAGAAATCTATAAATTGGCTTCACAGTGTTTGTCTAGACTCCTGATATTGAATCTTTGACCCTTGAGTCGTTTGTTTTTCTTTTAAGACAAAAGATAATAAGGCAGGAGAATATTTTTTCTAAACTCAAACCCTAGTATTCAGATTTAATTACAGTTGTGGCACTTTACAATAACTAAGTGAGCTGGGGTTGCAGTTCAGTCACTCATCTCAAAAAGGTTTGACATCACTTGTCTGGAGCCCAGAGAAACCCCAAAATTAAATGCACATTTATTCTCCTGAATGATTCAGTAAGTTTTGGAGGAACCTTTTAAATGATGGCATTGCAAAGATAATGTATCTTTCTGACTTCATTCTAAAATTACAGAACTTTTTCTCAATAAACTTGTGTAATTATCCTGGTCTTTCTTATCCTGTATTTTTCTTTGGGCTGGAAAGTAACATGCCTAACAGACAAAATTTTATCAAGAATATATGTATTAAAATATTTCTTATTTGAATATTCAAAGCAATGTTCTAAACACCTCTTCAATAAAATTAATATCTTAATCTCCAATTTTTCTTTTCTATCTTTTACCCAACTTGACTCAGAAATTAAGCAGTGAATAAAAGTGAGATTCCTTAATATTCTACAATCCCAATGATGATAAATTAATGACCCATACGGTTTGTGAATATTGTTACACCCCACACTGGGAAAAAATGTAGTAAAGTATTGCCAAGGGAATGTTTTACCTCAGAAATTCTATTTCTGATGGGATGTAATCCATAAAAGAAATAGATGTTTATAAAAATAATTATTAGAGGGCTTATTATATAATTTTATAGTTGTTAAAATTTTTGAAGTGTTACTAAATAACATTTTCAAAAAATGTGCAATACAGAAAATATGGGATATGAATCTATATTTTTAACATATAAAAGTGTGTTGGAGACCACTATGAAGTGGCTTTGAGCAGGATTTAAAATTAACTAATTGGCTTTCTGTCTTTATCTGTGAGTCTGTCCTAGGCCAGGACCCTTGCCTGGAGTTGGGAGCTGA